>CABFOV010005072.1:0-46054 GCA_902141375.1 Timema poppense
ATGTATGTATGTATGTATGTATGTATGTATGTATGTATGTATGTATGTATGTATGTATGTATGTATGTATGTATGTACATATATATATATATGTGTGTGTGTGTGTACGTACAGGAAAAGGGAATGAATATGGGTGTGGGAAAATATAATCAATACACTACTCATAACCCTAGCTTCCTTTTGACCAATACTTTTTATTCTATAAGTTCGTTTCAAATATTTGATATACTCGTATTTGATATACACGTATTTGAATACTGGCACCTCAATATCGGATCTGTTTTGAAATACTTCATCATCATTCGTTCATAATTATTAATGTATTCTAAGTTAATCTAAAACAATGTTCAAAGTGCTGACTGGCAAACCCAATGGGACGAGACCAGCGCAAAGACCTAAAGACAGATGTGAGGATAACATTCGATTTTACCTGAAAATTAAAGCGTAATAAGGTGGACTGGATAGAACGAGCTCAAGAGAGGGATGGATGGCGTACTTTTATAACAGCGGTAATATTCTTTCACGTTCCTAATGTTATAAATTAAGCAAGCAAATGAAATTATTTTAAGCCCACACACACTGATGGCATGTTAAAAAGTTATTTTTACTTCGAGCTAGACATTTTAAAGTTTTACTTGATAAGTAATAACTTTTAAGTCTTTTGGGAAGAATAAATTAACATTTTCTTCCTTAAAAACACTAACAAAAATTGTATTTGAATTAAATTCCCTGCTTATTCTACCAATATCTACTTATTTCAATAATTTCCTTTCTAGACCATTACGTTATCAATAATCTGTCCATCCGATTCGGTAGCCACATAATCTAGGGCATCACTCTCTTAATATACTTGATTGCCATAATCGGGGATATTGGGATTTGATCTCAGTAGCTTAGTTTATCTTAATATTTTTCCACTCTTTCTCCATGCAAATCCAGGTAATTTTTCTCTAAATTCAAGCTTCTTTTTTCCTTACACATTAACGTAGGCGTACAACCTGAACGGATATTAAGACGCAGTGCTAAAAAAACAATTTTTTTCCCCGATATTATAAAAGAGTAAATTACCGATACTTTAATCTATAAATCAATCCCTAGGCATGAATATTTTACATGGGTGTTGAAATGAGGCTTGTCCTTGCGATGTATTCTGATTGTAGGGGCCTACTGTATATAGCTGATTTAAGGGCTTGCCAATCCACGATTTTTGAGCCTTATTTGGCCCTTCTTTTCAAAGAATTACTTCGGTAGCCTTTGTCAAATGGATGCATCTCGATACTGATGATTTTCAGAAGTTATATATATATAAATAATATTTCTCAAGACAAGCACAGAAATGGTTATTTAAAAAAAATACTTTCCTGAGTTATTCCCCATATTTTAATTCTAGATGTGTAAAATAGCCAATTTATAGTTATGTTATCATAGCCTATTAAATAAATATCTGTAATATAAAAGAGTGATGTTTTTCGGATGGTATAAAATAAGGCTGAAGAGGGAAAAGAGGGAATTTAAGTAATATACATTTCAACTTGACTAATTTTAGGATCTATGTGGTCAAAATCCATTTATGGTTAAATATAAAAATATAAACCTGTTGGTGGGTACCAGCCTCAAAAGAATTTAGTTGACAGGACTATCTGGAAAACCACTCTTATCCCATTCATTGGAAGTCTAGTGTATTGTGAAAATAGAGTATTTTACTATGCAGCCATCCAATTGGGTTGTACGACCCCTCAACTTTACTATTGATATGGCCCTTAAGAGCACATATCATGATCGATTAACCGGGATGAAAGATATAAAATAGTGCTCGACCCAAAAAACATAACGAATGGTGGTTTTCAATATTATTCATTTAACAACAACGAGATTATGATCAATTTTTTAGACTAGAATTTAATTAATGTTCAAATTTGTTTTATTTTTAAAACTACAGCATAACAGTTTTACTGATGTCATTTTCTTTGTTTCCTAAATTATAATACTTAAAACCACTCGTTTTTCAAGCTGTATTACTTACCTAGACTAGGTGCTACCTATGAGGTGAGATTGACTCTTAGTGTCTGAAATGAAGTTTTGTGAGACTTTCACTTGTATGGTCTAGTGGTTAGAGCTCCTGTCTACAGATCCAGAGGTCACTGGATCGATGCTTCGCGCTTCCAAAATATACCTGTGAAACAATGTGTCTGTAACGTGGTCAATTTCAGTCTTATACGGACAAATGAGGAGCTACATAAATAAAAATAAAAAGCAGTTCCTGCTTAGGAAACTGAGATAAACGGCCAGAGGGAACGTTGTGCTGACCACATGACACTCTTTATCAACATGTTTTGGCATTTTCATCGCTAACAGTGGCGGCCGCTCGGTCGGTATAACTTACTTGCGGACTAACACCATGGAGTGAGATTCGTCTCCTGATAAAGTCAAAGAATTGTTAATGAGCTGTAAGCTGTAAGCTGTATATTTCTTAGAATTAAGCTATAGTATGATTTTGGTAGGATGAAACGTATCTGTTAGTTAGTAAACCACTCTAGTATATTCATACTTCAAGCTACGTAATCTGCAGCTATCTCACTCCATTGATATTGTCAAAACATGTAAAATAACACAATTAATATATTTAAATTTAATCAACGTTGCCTTAAACAAAATATGTTTAGTTTTTCTGAACAATTTTTTGTAGCATCGCGTCTTAATACCCGTTCGGGTTATACGTTTATCTACTAATTACGCTAATATTTTTAGGGATTAGGCAGGTTATATTAAGATAAAGTTTACTCACATTTGCGTAGATTGAGAGTGGAAATCCGTTTTGGAAAAACCACACTCAGTACACCCGTTTGGGATTCGAACCTCTATTTCACCGTTATCGGCAGTCTAGTATATCGCGAGATTAGCGCGTTAGAGCTCACGGACCCCGAATTTGGTTTCTAAACTGTTCTTTCAAACAAAATCAGGGTAAATTTTTTATTTCATACCCTAATAAATCAGTTTGTTCAGAATTTGTAAGGATCTATTAAAATGATAAGTTGACACATAAATCGACTAAATAAAGCGTGGGATGTTTATTCTCACATTTTGGTCAACACTCCTGTAGATATTATCAACCCACATGATCATTAGCAGTGATCGGACACTTGTATTTCTTTTTTTTTTTTCTTTTTTTTTCCTTGCTCGATCTATATTTCCAGTCAGTTACGCAATATGTAAAGAGAGGCAGCTTTCTCTCAGTAATAAAGGGAGTAATATTGTTAGCACTCATAGGAGTTTTGTTGGCAGTTCCCTTCTCCTTCATTCTCCGCCTTCTACATGGCCCTATTTCTTTCTTTCTCTCTCTCTCTTTCTTTGCCCCACGGATCACTTTCTCCTGTTTTATTGTTACTGATTTAGTTGGTCCACTTTATTTCCGTCACCCTCTTCCTCTTCACCCTCCAAAATAAAATTGAGCTAGTTATTATGTAAGCCGTGTCTGTTAGTGTGTATGTGTGTGTATGAGAAGTCTTACAAAGAATGGTTAGTATTTCAACTTCCATGCTGATTACGATTATCTAGCAGTGATGCCAACTAGTGGTTCTCAACTTAACATGTTATTCTACATTTATTAAAATAATATTTACTAGATTACTATCTAATCTTTTATTTAATAATTAAGTTTGTGACCCACATCTTACTCCCCATTCGGGTCATCCACATATTTACAATTGGGATATATGGATGTGGATGGTAAAATTAATAGGGAATGTAAGAATATTTGCGTGGATATCGAATGAGGAAATCTCTAGGAAACACCACCCAAAACACCAGACCGCTATTCGAGTCCCGATTTCATCGTGTCTGGAGTTGTAAATTACTACTCGCTTTGCTCGTTGGGTGCTACGTCCCCAAGCCCTATGTGAGTTTTCTTTGGAAGTGGATGTAAACTAATATAATTCCAGAGCAGTTTTTTTGGTAGGTCTTACCGTCTAGCCAAAAGAGACCTCCAAATAAAGGTCCACGCCGACTTTAAAGTTACGCCGACATTTTAATAATTTTTTTGGGGGGGGGGGCGGGTGTTAAACATTTTTATTTTTTGGAATTCTACCGTCGGTTACAGGCTAGAAGCTATAAGTTTGTCAAACCTCAGGTCTCTAGCTCATCTGGAAGTGGGTAAACATTAATGTCAGTGAGTGAGTCAGCCATGTTATTTTATATTAATATAATAGTTGAGACTTGGAACATGCGACTACTGACAGAGGTATTTTTCTTAATATCTCATAGCATTTTAATTCCAAACACATAAGTGACATAATTATTATGTATATAGTGTAAGTGCATGATATGACACTGAAAAACCCACATAAATGGTTTTCCACTCTACCTACAGCCTCATGAAAACGTGGTTATTTCCACAGAGTTCAAACTTAATAAACTATACCTCATAAAATAATAAAATTCAGATAGACAAACATTTCCAAGAGTCACGTTATGCTAAAATAGATGTAGTTCGATTCATTAAATTATTTTTATAACGTAGAACAATTATTATAATGACTTAATTTTAAAACAATTAATATCCTTTGAATATTGTAAACATTTATGTTTAGTTTGTATGTAAGCCTGTTACTAAAAACTTCTATATTTTGTATTTAAATATTTTCAGGACCATAAATTTTGTTTATTTTCGTAGTTTAGTGACATATCGATCAATATATTGCTCTGCGCTTATTTTCTTATCTACACTCAAACAAATATAAAATAATGTATAACATGTATAATTATTTATATACTATATTGTATTTATGTAGTTTTTTACATATATATGTTTAAAATGGAATATATGTGTGAGAATTACCAAAAAGCATTTTAGTTACCATTTTCACAAGCCCGTGATTTGCCATCAATGATAAAGTTTAATAATTGTATTTGCTTAAAAATACCTATTAAAGTGAATTATTCATAATCATATTTAAAATCGTGTGTATAACCATCAATATTATTTGTGACTCCTATTAAAAGTAATGGAGCTATATAATATAAAGTTTCTGTTGATACATTCGTCCCTATATTCAGTATTAATACGGAAATGTTTGTAATCAACAACGTTAATTAGACATACACATACATACAATATAATTAATCCTTCTTTCAATATGTACTCTGGTTTTATCAGGAAACCATTTACTTTAATGCTATGTGTGTAACCTATTAGCTCTGAAGACCAAAAACCGGGCAGGTCACACTAATTAAAATGTAAAGCATCGTAAATGTTCATTTTAGATATGAACTGATCTCTACTAATGGTCTATATTATCTGGATAGTACGCTGTGACAGTGTTACAGTTTACATTATGTATTAATTTAAATTATGTATTGCTGCAACTTTAACAGAAATATTTAATTCAAAAATCAAACATTTAGAACTATTTACATCTAAAAATGTCACAAATTATTATACCCTTTCAATTTCGATACTGCACCTTGTTGTTGCTTACGATAAGCTTATATTCCTGAATCACACATAGTTAATCACGAAGAGTGCGAAGAACATAGTACATTAAAGTTGAAACACTTTATTTTAAACTAGACCCTTCCCCCTTCGTACCCCTCCCCTTTACGCAATATTATTTTCAACACACATATTGAAGAATCAGCATAGACTCTCATAAAATATGAGTGACTATCGACATTTTTATGAGGAATGAATTAAATTTTCAAAATATAATATAGCCTATGTTACTCACTGATAATGTAGCTTTATATTGGTGAAAGAATTTTTAAAATCGGTACAGTAGTTTTTGAGTTTATCCATTACAAACAACAACAAAAATCAAATCTTTCCTCTTTATAATATTAGTGTAGACTACAGCATTTACAATTGAAACATAGTAAATAAGGATTAGCGCACAATTCATAAAGCTGATTTAATTTTAATTTTTTACGCATTATGCAGGAATTTCAGCATATACAGGCCTCGAACTAGAGAAATATCAACCAATTAGATCACGCCTGGTACTACGAATATACAAGGTAGGTGCTTGGCCATCCCCAAGGCCAGCCGAGGAAGAGGATGACGTCATAATCAAACCCGCGGACTAGAAAGCGCACGGGTTTATGTCTTTAAAAGAAACAAATTTATCGTAAATGTATTTCCAAATGTATGAAATGGTTGGTTTGACATATTCGATTCATAAGTTTCTGTTAACCTAGACAATAATGACAAAAGGCATATTAATGGAATAAAAGGTTTTTTATTTCATGAAATATTCCAATTAATATTATGAATATTGTTTGTAAAAAGATAGATTGGCATTTACAACAAACGTAGTTGTAACTCAAGAGAGGGGGATATCTGCCACCTTCCTCTCGGGATCATAAATAATATTAATAAAAACTTTATTCATATGAAGTATAACTAAAATATAGAGCACGCACAGTATAGGTTATTATACTGACTACATTTTAAGGCCAGTATAACGACTTTATATATAAAAGTTATACTGCTATGCACATTAAAAGTACCCCTAAAATACCTCGATGTATTGTGTACATGGTCGTAGAAAAATAAAATTTTAATTATTCATGCCTTTTTATAGCGTATCAAAATAAAGGTACAAGAAAATAGCTCAGTAGCAACCATTCTTATGTTTAAGTACATCAGTAGCTTTAAGGCTATTAAAACGATATGGGTATTTACACTTGGTACTGCACTTAGATAAGACTTCTAAACACCTCTTACCACACACAATTTCACATAAGGTGACTTTGACATGACGGATTTGTACTGACAAAACTGACAGAGCTGCTTAGTTAACGCATTGACATAGTACCATAGCTCGTATTGGGTAGGGGGAGCAAACAAACCTATTTTCAATATAAACTAGAAAATTGGAAATATTTGTTGAGAATAATACATTAGTCTTATTTACAAGGTTACATGCCATTTGTTACTCTGCGGTGCTCGATTTATATTAATGGATTAGTAATAGTTTTATACGAATACATATCTAGATTATGAAAATTGAAGCTAAAACTATATAAACATGCTTGACGAAACTCATAAATTTTCACAGACAAGAGAAACACTTTTTGTAAACTAATATGAATACAAATCAACCAAACCATGATCACAGGTCACTGTATTATAATCTGCGATTTTTCTTTGGATTTGAGATTGAAATTTATATTCTAAGTTCTCTTTGGAAATGTAAATAACAAGTTGACAACTATAACGATGAAATAAATCAGGTTTTTTATATAATTGTTCAAGTTTGAAAAATGTTTGCACCTCTTCAGTGGTTCTAAAATTTCAACAAATCTCCAATTCAATTTCATTGAGAAGTACTAAACATTCTCTGGACAAATATACATACTTATATTCTGACAACATTAAAATTAATAATTATATTGAATTAAAAAATTATGCTAATATCTAAACCTAGCATAAAAATATCCAACTTTTGTCAACTAGTTTATTCCAGCATTGTTAAGATAATTTGTAATAATAATATTTAGCACCGCGTCTTACTACCCGTTTGGGTTATACGCTTTAAGTACTAATTGCTCTAATGGATTAGGAATTGGTAAGGTTGAATTAAAGGAAGTTAACCCACATTTGCGTGGAGGTAGAGTGGAAAACCATTTAGGATAAACCACTCTCAGTTCACCCGACCGAGATTCGAACCTCGATCTCCCCGTTCTCAATAGTCGATCTCTACACGACAAGCGCGTTAGCCAACTACGCCACCGAGGCGGGTTAGTTTGTAATACATTATGGCTGTAATTATTGTTTAGAATATATTGGTTTAAAAAACTATTTTTCGCTAATTTATGGAGAAATTACGAAAAGATGTACAAATTACCTACTTTTAGACTTTAATTACTATCTTAAAGTTGTTTTTTCATTTATCTCAAATTAACCCTTTATTTTAGATGTCCTCTTGTAATCAAATAGCGGTATAACCATTACAGCCAATATCCATTAGTAAACATGTATATCTTATGTTATGTTATATTATGTTTATATTTAAAACAAATGTGATTTAGCCGGGTTTAACAAGGCCCATTTCAATTGTTCTAGTAATTCACATAGCAGGCCCTATATCGTTTTGAATAAAATATCTGAAAGAGAAGAGAGAGAATGCGGTATATTTGTATTTGAAACTAAGCCCTGCAATGTTGTTCGAATGTTGTTTGAACAATTTTATGTGTAAATGTTTTCCGTTTGGACGTAAACGCTTTGTTGTGTATTACAGACACACTGTCTACCAAACACTTCCGTTCTACACTTTCTACCGGAAAAATAACAAACGTATATCCTACGTACGAGTTTATTATACATAGACTTAATATCGTTATTCAGGTCTCTTCATGCCGCATTTATAATTTTTCAAAGTTTAGCTAAAGATTATTATATCTTAATTTTTTATTGGTTTATTAGGCTCCAGTTTATCTATATTAATAAAATGAAGAGTTTGTGTTCTGGTCATGAGCGTTGTACGAAAACTACCACTGGTATAAATTTAAAAATTAGTATCACATGTGCAGGAACCTGTGCATCTAGCAGCCATAATTTAATAAAATGGCTTTGATTTTCTTAAATTAATTAATAACAAGGTCGTAAAAAATAGCATGAAGACTTTTTTTCTCTCTGTTTGAAGCAAAAAAAAAAGAGGAAGAAGAATTGTTGACTAGCTATCTCGGTCAACGCCGGGTACTGCTATTAATAAGTGAATAAATGCGATATTATAATAATATAAAATATTTGCGATGATATCAAAAAGAGAAGTGCTAATAAAAGCTAATGAAGAAAGGAAGCTTTGAAAAAGTACAAGGAAATAGGAGTTATCATGTTTGGCCATAGACTTAGACATAATTGGTTTAAGAAGATGTTAATAAAAAGAGATATGAAAGTGAGTAATTCAAGAGAGAGGCCAAGACTGGAATCCATGGAAGCGAACGATGTCAGCATAAGAAAGTACAAAGATTAAAAAAGTCAAATCCAGGATAGGTGGAAGTGTAGATCTGCAGCAAGCCAATCGCAAGATATATTACCAAATGATGATTATGACTTTTGAAGGGGAGGTTAAGGTTTACTTATTTTCCGTTAATTTACTTAGCTCTTAATTTAGCTTGTTAGTTATAGTAATTAAAATAATATGAATTTAATAAAGACGTTAAGGCTTACGCCTATATTACGTCGAAATTATATTTGTACTATCTATCAGCTGAGCCTCAATTTCTAAGTAATATATATCAAAAATTTGTATTACATAAATGACTTTGGGATAATTTATAACTAAAACTGAATTAACATATATTTACTTATTTTAACTCACCATTACTTAACATTTATCGTTATAAACGACCCATTTGAGCCAAACTGAATGTCAAAAACCATTTTTGAATAAATTGGACCCACATTGGTGGTCGAATGGCTGCATGGTCGCATGGAGAGGTGGGGGAGGGGGGTGAAGAAGGGGGAGGAAAGATCGGGGTGTAGATCATAGTTTGGTGTACTGAAATATTTTTTTTCATAAATGGTTTCCTACTTTATCACTTGGTAAATGCAGGCACTTTTTCTTTAAAATTTTACCTTACTCGCCTATATATTTAGCGTAATTAGTTCATGCATTTAACCCGAATGACTGCTAAGACGGGGTGGTAAAATTTTGCATCAGCCATACTTGTTTATTCGATTTAGAATACCTAAAAAACACATAAGGCTATTTTTCTTAATACACTGATGGATTTTATTCGGTATTTTCAATTCAATGCTTACGTTTACATCGCACAGCTGTGTTTTCATAAAGTGAACAATGTTCGTCAGCTCATCCAAACAAACATTTTGTTTGCTGTGAATCGACACACCTGTGCACGAGCAATTTTACTTCACAAAGTTTAACTGTATAATAGATCTGAATAAAGAGTAATTCACATTTATTTTTATTACCTTGTTTTTTATACGAAAGCCTATAGCATACTAAAGCACAACTTATAAGAACAGTTTAATAATAATAAAAACTGCTTCAGTTGCTGCATGGTATAATGCGCTACTCTCACAATAGGCTAGACTGCTGATGACGGGAAGATCAAGGTTCGAATCTCGGTCGGGTGAACAGACGGGAGGGTAATATTTTCCAAAATAGTTTCCCACTCTCCCTCCACGAAAATTCGGGCAAACTACCCATAAACATAGCCTTCCTCATCTATAAAACCATAGGAATAATTAGTACACAAGTGTATAAACTGAACGGGTAGTAAGACGCGGTGCTAAAATGTGAAAATGAAATAAAGAAAAGACAACTTCCCAACCATGTTACCAAAATAGTTAAGTGAAACGTCTATATTATAGAAGAAGAAAACTTCAATCGCTATAATTTATATGCACTTAAGTCCTTAACAAGAATATTCAAATGTTCGATCATGGGTTCGTAACTTATTAGACTTATGTTTTGTGATTTGAATATTAACATGGTAAAATGGTCAATAGCAATTAATTACCATTTCTGCATTAGGGTACCATGATTTGAGGGAAACGTCTATTTCATTTTGGTGCTTCCTAGGGATTTTCACATAATTATTAATTCTTTATAAATGATCTAAACGAGTAAATGATCTCGTATTGAGTTTATATTACATCCTTCGACCGGGTAGAGTTCCTTTTTAAAGTATTTTACATGTGCAAATACATATTATTATTAGGGTGACCTGGCGGTCTAGGGGTAAGGTGTCAGACTTCTAAGCTGGCGGCCGGGGTTCAATCCCCGGTCCCGACATAGATTTATCTGATTACTAAACCCTTCCTTCACCTCTGACAAGACATCTTGTGAATGTGGGGAATGCCAGGCCTCCACCGTGGTTCGGATTCCACGTTAAACTGTAGGTCCTCCATTTCATCTCACAATCATCTTACCATAACACATTAGCGTAAGTGCGTATAACCCGAACGGGTAGTAAGACGCGGTGCTAATAATAATAATAATAATAATAATAATAATAATAATATTAGCCCTACTTGAATTTCTAGATATAATAGTTGCCCTAAGCAAGCTTCTATGCATAATCTTTGCCCTGCACAGATTCCAATGCGTAATATTTGCCGTGCGCAAACTTTTGTGCATCATATTTTCCCTGCGATGACTCTTTTGTGGAATGGTTGACTGATTTGGTTTCTTTGCATAATCCTAGTCCTTCGTAAGCTAGTATATATTCTTTGATTATATTCTTGTTCCTATGTGTAATATTTTCCTTTGCGCAAGCTATTATATCTAATCCTTTACCTTTGTATGTTTCTATATATAATATTTATCATTTTGCAAATTCCTATGTGATACCTGTAACCTGTGCATGTTCATATGCATAGTATTTGCTAGTGCTCAAAATCCTATGCATAATATTTGACCTTTACAAGTTCATGCGCACAATCATTTTCCTGTCGATGCCTATCGGCTTAACTTTCATGCCATCAGGACATTTTTGGTTTAGAGTGGAAATGTGTAACCGTGAAGATAAGACAATTCTTGGATTACAAAAAGGAACTGGGTATAAAGCAGAATAGCTTTTTAAGTATCTCTAAAGTTATTTAAATTAGCCAATATTCCTCGAAAGCTATATTTTTTTTATCATCAACATTAAACCTAACAATATCTAAAGCGTTTTATTTTATTCGGGTTTATCTTCTGCACTAAGTCATGGAAGGAATTTTTGAGAGAAAGGGGAGATTATGAAGAAGGAGAATTCAAATATTTGATGAATTGAAGGAAAGAAGAACATTCCAGGAGCTGAAGGAGGGGGCAGAGGACAGGGCGTATTGGTGGTATAAATTCACTTACAAAAGTAATGGACTTGTTGTAAGACAAAACACATAATAATAATAATAATAATAGTAATTGTCAACTAACCTCATTCTTATACCTTTATCATAAAAGTGACAATAATATATGTTTAAAAATGTACCTTTATGAATAATGTACTCTTAGTATATTTTGTTATTTTTTTTTTCAGGTATCATTGTGAAGTATTCATGTTAATCTAGGTATACTACAATAGATAATCTAGTAAAGTACCTACTTTAAAACACTATTATTTAAAAAAATAGGTAATATAATTTAATTTTGAATAAAACATAATGAATCAAGATTTTCATACATAGTTCTATTTGCAAATTAATTTTATTTAAAATAAGCCTAATATTTCAAAATTATCGAAAGCGAATACTATAGGCCTAAACTTTTTTTTTAAATTTTTATTTTTTTACTGGAGGGTGTAATAAGGTTCCCAATGTCCATGTGAGTGACCGATAAATCGATCGTCTAGAAAAAAAAAAGGGGGGAACTGGAGGGAATACCCCTCTTGACATGGTCTACTTCAACACCTGCCACCATATATTACATTCACCCCCTCGCCCCCCCCCGTCATCCACTAACCCCTACTACTTTTGGAAACCAAGACTTCTCGAATGGAATTTATAGTAGGTACCTCATACCCTATCGCACTCCCCCAAAAAAACAACACTCTATTGTTGCCCAAGGGATTGAAAGAGGGTATAAAGGAAGGGATATCCTCGATTGATCCCAACAATGCTTCCAACAATACTACTCGGTTTGATCGTATATTACTTCGTGTAGAGAGTGGCAGTAGAAGTGAAAGAGAGAGGGAGAAAAAAAAACAAGCTTGTAAATGGTTAAATCTCGTTTTCAGGCGTATTGAAGTTTCAAGTGATATGTATATACGCACACATGCTTCCCGCGAACTTCCACGCACGTATTACACAACACAAATAACAAAAAGAGTGAAAGATTGATTCAAAAACGTTTGTTCCTGACAAAAAGGTAAACCCATATTTTTTGTTTGAAATAGTTTTTTATAATGGTTTATTTAATTATATCCCTAATAGTTTAATTAATGTTTCATGACATTAGTTATTATTTAGGATTAGGTTCGATTTATTTAAGAATGTTATACCTTATAAAAGCTTTGATTTGTTCGAATTCTATTAAAAAATATTTTTTTATGAAAAGTGGTTAAAAATTATTTTGTAAATTGGTGTTCCCTTCCCATAGTATAAAAATACAACTTACAATTTTATCCCAATCAAGCTACAGCTATGTGGAATTATATAAAAAATATCGACGTAAAGTATTTAAAGCTATAGGGTACACAGATGATGCAACTTTGTTAGGTAATTGTAAGGAAGCTGTTGTAAGATATGTAGAAATTTGATTAGTAGAGTGTAAGGAAATATATTTAGACGGGAAAATTGAAAACACTGCGTATAGGCCTTTGAACACACAGATAACACCGACTTAGGACGATAGCTTAGCTATTACTGCCAACAGTATTTAATTTGACAGAATTAATGAACTCTTTCAACAACAAAAAATTAGCTACCAATACTAATATTAGAGTGTAAATTAGGAAAAGAATTAAATAAGAAAATGCATGCTACTTCTCGATTAGAAAGTTGTTGCTATCTTGCCTGCTTTCAAGGAATGAAAATTTCAGAATATATAAAAACATATTTTACTTGTTGTTATTTATGTGTGAGAAACGTGGTCCTTTAGCTTACACAACCAAAAAACAATTGAAGTGTGCGAAAACAAGGTGTTTAGGAATATAACTGGCCCAAAAAGTGACGAGGCTACTGATTAGTGTAGTAGTTTACATAATGATGTGTTGCATAACCTGTACTATTCACAATATATTGTTAGGATAATCCCGTCTCGTAGATTACGGTGCGCGGACATGCAGCTCAAATGAGAGAATCTAGAACAATGTTCAAGGAACTGACTGGCAAACATAATGGTATGATACTTTTAGGAGGACCTAGACGCAGATGGGAGGATAACATTAATAATAATAATAATAATAATATTTAGTACCACGTCTTACTACCCGTTCGGGTTATACGCTGTAAGTACTAATTATTCTAATGGAATAGGAATTAATAAGGTTGAATTAGAGGAAGTGAACCCGCATTTGCGTGGTGGGAGAGTGAAAAACCATTTAGGAAAAACCGTCCTCAGTTCACCCGGCCGAGATTCGAACCTCGATCTCCCCGTCCTCAGCAGTCGAGCTCAACACGACTAGTGCGTTAGCCAACAACGCCACCGAAGCGTGTGATAACATTAAAATTGACCTAAAAAAGGTAGGGATTAATAAGGGGGATTGTATAGAACTAGCTTAAGATAAGGATAGATGGAATACTTTTATAGGTGTGGCAATTAACTTTCCAGTTCCTAGTATATAAAGTAAGTATGTAAAATACTTACTTTCCACTGTGCTAAATGACGGTTGTATTAATTATTTTTTTGTGTGTGTGTGTTCAAACTTCGCCTTAGTATTAGTCTGAGCTATCTGTTTATTTAAATTAATGGGGTAAGTTCATTAGAGATGAGAAAGATAAAATTGAAAGAAATGGTATCTGTGTTTGTGTCGAGCAAGCGTTGGAACAATATTCATTTGAAAACAATATCACAAAACGATTCTGGAGTCCAAACCCCAATGTTCACGTCAATGACAAAACTGTCAAGAGGAGTCAGTCTGACGCTTTTGTCTGCGTTACACACAATTTCGGGCAATTTTGAAAGCCATGTTGTTGATTTCAATAAGACCGTGTATTAACAAACTTCAAACGAAAATTGTGTACAAGAGCTAAACATATAAAGAGAACATTGATGTAAAAGCTATGTGTCAGTCTTTTTATAGAGCAGTGTTTCTCATAATGTGGAACTCGGACCATTGGTGGTTTACGGTGTCCTATCAAGTGGTCCGCAGGGTTTTAGGAAATTTAGTAATGACAATGAACAAGGACTGTTGATCATTCATATATAATACAAAAAAATGTGAGCTGCACAGATTAAATATGAAGACGTATTCATACTACTCTGTTTTTCTTTTCTAGGTGCACACAGGTCATATATAAAAGGAACATTGTACAAATCTTAAATAAACAAATTTGAAGTGTTATTTATAAAAAGTATAAGGCTTAGACCGTTAAATGTAACCAAATATCTATAACTTTCAAATTAAATGTCATTATATGCTATTTTATCTTGAATTTATAATGTTAAAATGGAATTGCCTAAAAAAACATTTTCCTGCAAAACATTTAATCAAACACAGACACCCTACATTTTGTCCTCTTGTATTCGTAACTTAAATTTAATGGTTCTTCTCTCACAAAAATTTTGAGAAAAACTTTTTTAGAGAAATGATATATATTAATTTGACTAAACCCTCAAGGAAATCTTGAAATGAAAGTGACGTTTAACTTAAACCATGGTACCAGCATAATTGGGAATTGTTAGTTATTGACCATTTACTGACTATAAGCCTGGTGAGTTGATGTGATTAGTTTAAAGAGTTTTACTGTTTCTAATCATTAAGGAATAAACTGCTTGTTACGGAACCAATATTTCAGAATTTAAGAAGTGTTATAGGTGTCAAGAAATCCCACGTTATTTAATAAGTGGTTTGTTATTTTAAAATACGGTTAGTACAAAATGGGATTCACCCGCACACACTCGCGTCACACTCACAAAAAACTAGAATAACGAATGCGGGGAGATTGGAGCTCGAATTCTGGCCAGCTGTACTGAGTGTATTTTTTCCTAAATATCAATGGTTTTCCGTTCTCTCTCCAACCAAACGTTGGTATACCTCCTCTAAAATTGATCTTTATTATCCCTAGCATACTAACGTAAGTAAGTATGCGTACTACCCAAATGGTTATTAAAACGATGCGCTAAAGAAAATTGGATTACAAATTTTCAACATATTCCTATAGCAGTTGTTTGTATAACCTTTTTCGAACCATGACCCCATATGTATAACGACAAACTTTTACCAATCACCTAACTTTAATGTACAGCACTTGAGGGTGGAGATATATTTTAACTAAATTATTTGTTTTACTTCATTTATATAAATTATTAATCGATACAATTTTCAAACAATTATTATTGAATACAATTTTTTTAAATTATATATATATATATATATATATTTATTTATAAAATAAAGCCATTGTGAAAGGATCTGCAGCTTATGGTTTTCTTAATAAAGGAACTGACGTCTGAACAAAATAAACAAAAATGAAACACAATGCACACATCCGTTTATTATGCGCACTATTGTTTCTACCTTTTTGAATTTTCACTTTTACATTTTTTCATAATTTTAAATATTCAAATAGTTACCAAATTTTTCACATTTCAAAAATCTTTCATGAACTACAATTTGGAAACTACCAAACTATAGGATTAAAAATCATATCATATATTTTAGGTTTAAATATTTAGAAAAAAAAAACTCATGAAAAGGTGAAACTAGTTCGTTTTCAACAACGTTCACTTGAACATTTTCGTCTATAAGAGCAATTTAAACGATTGGAAAAATTATAATAACCAGCCTTCCTTTGAGTTAACTTTTATTCAGGTCAGAACGGACACTTCTAAGAAAATTGTTTGTGGTTTTAATGGTTTTGAATAATAAGAACTGCCATTCCCATAAACAAAAATGGCATGGTTAGGTGGTTTCCCTTTAAGTAGGCAGTGTTCTGAAATAATTAGTTTTATCAAAACATACAAATTTTGGAAAATTGAAGAAGACTATAATTTTTAATGATGATTAATATAAAATAAAATATTTTTTTCTTTTTTATTATTACTATCCCCAAAAAATTCATATTAAAGTAGCCCGTTTTATTTGTTTTATGGTCTAACATGGTACTCTCACAGTAGAATAAACTGCTGATGACAGAAATATCAAGGTTTGAAACCCTGTCAGGTTAATTTAGGGTGGTTTTTCCATAATGTTATTCCACTTTCTCCCCACGCAAGTGCAGGTACACTTCCTATTAATATTATCTTCCTATTCCCTAAAATCATTGGCGTAGTTAGTAGACAAGCTTATAACCTGAACGGTTAGAGAAACGTGGTGATATATATGTATTTTTTTGTTCTTCATCTAAGGAGAAAAAACTTTTTTTTCCGTGCGCATCTCCTTTTCATCTCGAGCTCACGTTATCTCATAGATGAGGAAAACGCTGTGATCCTCTCTAGACAGAAAATGTATTTTTATGGCCTCTTTTGTTGTTGACGAGTGTGTAAGACAACACTGGCTACTTTGAGGGTAGTGGGAAGATGGTTCCCCCTTCCAACAACCTCTCCCCAGCCAAGTCACCCCTAGGGGGCAGTAATGGTCTCTACGTGACCTAGAAGGTTTCCACGCCACTTCAAACACCCTTCGACACAACAAACATGGATGAAGGAGAATAAGACCTATTAGTTATGTCAGTTTATTAATTATTTCCACACAAGTGTGCCTTTACGTGTAAGGGTAGAAATTATTTGTTGAACTCCGAATACTTGGTGCCTGAACTTATTTTGTGCAATGTAATTAATAAATGTATACCACCTTGATATAAGGACTCAAATGAATTATGGGTGGTCCATCCTTGTATAAAGCTCAACGTCTTAGCAATATTGACCAAAACTGAAGTCTAAGGGATACAAGTGAGGGGAGTAATATTGTACAACCATAAAGCCACATGACTGACTCAATAACTGACATTAATGTTCACCCAATTCCAGATGAACTAGAAACTTGAAATTTGTCAAACTTATATCGCTTAGACTGTAACTGAGGAGAAAATTCCAAAAAATAAAAAAATACCATTTTCAACCGCCGCCCCCCCCCCACACTAAAAAAAATATTCAAAATGGCGGAGCAACTTTAAAGTCAATGCGGACCTTGCTTTGGAGGTCTCTTGGGGCTAAACGGTAAGACCTATCAAAAAACGGCTCTGTATTTACATTAGTTTACATTCACTTACAAAGAAAACCCACTGGGGGTTTGGAGGTGGAGCCCCCACAAGCACAGCGAGTACACAATAAAATTACACCATCCACCCAATGTGTCTTAATATCTGTCCGGGATATACGAATATTAATAATAATAAATTACTAAAAGAGAAGTGACGAGGAAAAATTCGAGGAGTAATATATTTGCGTGGAAAGAGAGAGAGAGAGAGTGGGAAGCAATTTTCGTTTAAAAAAAATCCTTAGTAAGCTTGACCTTGATTTGAGACACGATCTTCTCGTCAATTGCAAGTCTAACCAGGTTATAAAGACGTTTAGTCCGCGTGTCCATTGATGCAGTTAATACAAAATCACTGTAAATTAAGTGGAAAAACGAGTCAAGATATATATATATATACGTTTATCTCCAATAGTAATATTAAACATAGGCTCATGTATCTTATATATGATTAACAAAAAAACTACCAAAAATTTAATTCAAGTGTTGGGGAGTGTAACAGAGATTTAAAGAATTATGATTCCGTTTGGTTGAAGCCTGGAAAAAAGTTTGGTATATTCGTTCTGATACCAATTTACCTATCGATTAAAAATCACCATATCGCTCTTTAGAATTTTTAAAAATCCACAATAATTGGGAGGTAATTTTCTATAAGCGTAGGTCTGGTTCTCACATTGATTGTATTTCAAATAAATTTTTTTCCCAATGTAATACGAAATCGTTTAACTCATTTAATTTTCCTGGGTGGCTGGTAATAAAATGTTCTAGAATCTCAAGGGATAAGTTCGCTGTTGACGTAGAGGTTGGAGATCGAACCTTGGGAGAGTACATGCACATGAAAATTTTTATTGTGTAGAGATATAGTAACATTGTCTCTTCGGCCCTTCATTAAATAAATTAGCTTTCTACGCACCATTATGAAAGATATTTTTCTTTACTGGTTTTAGACCAACTGCCTTCCCGTTAAGATTAAAAAGATGATTTACTTCATAGTTTATTTTTGTATGCATATATCTTATATTAAGTAGTTAAAATCCCGTTTATTGAAAGTATTATCTAAACCAATATTTACAGAACCGTAGATGTAAAGAACAATTTTTTAGATAAATTCTTTCAAGGGAGTTGTTGTATGTTTATAAAATATGCCTAATTTTATCCTCTTAAACTATAATTGTATCTATATAGAACTAACCAAATGTAAAAATGAGGAATCTTAGCTTTATATTGCATCATAGAGAGCCCTGTTGCATTTAAATACAACCATATACAGATATATCATAATATCTTTGATCTATGACCTTAGTGATCTTGTTACTGGCCAAAATCCACTCGACGACGCCTTGACTTTATGCTTTTCCACCCAACGGCAGAACACAAGAAGATAATGGCTGGAATTATGATAAGGGAATATCACGTCTGAAAGACACAATACGCTGAAAGGGTTAAAATACTTGTTTCATTTGGAATTATACTCGTATCAATGGGCACGTGGAGCAAACGTCAAGATCATTTATTCTAGTTTACTGGTGAAGAGGAGGTCTGTGTTCGGATTTCTTATGGGTGTATTGAGGATGTTTTTTGAGTATATATATATATATATAAATTACTATGTTGGGGTAGGTGCCATGAGCTTAGGAAAAATTTACTCTCAAGTGCGTGCAGGAAGGATGGAAAACAACTTAGGAAATATAAACAGTAATAATTTTTGTAAGGGACAAGCTTAATGAGAATATTAAAAAATGAAAAGGTGGAAAAATGCAAAAGGAAATTGAGTTATATATTAGGAAAGTATAATGGATACCACATATAAACAGAGGATAAATACAGTAATCCTATTATATAATATAGGCTTTAGTAAAAATATTGAATATGAAATCAAATATCATAAAGAGGTGGAATAAGTAGTTAATGTGATATGTTAAATATTGTAAATTGGCTTAATGAAAAATTACAATTATGAATATAAACAGTAGTTCACCCAGCCATTTATATTCTGATTTTAATAAATTGCCAGGCATCCAATTTACAACCTTAACTAAACAAATTTGACTACTAGATTGAAAAGATTATAATTTGCATTTTTGACGTGAATACGTCTTTAAATTTTCTACCATATGGGGGCAATCCAAAAAACCTAATGTAAACAAAATCAGGGGATACAGTTTGGCGTTGTAGTTTCGAATCTATCCTCTACATTCAAAATTAAATTATACCACTGGATAGCTAAAGGATCAAAGAATGCATTACAATACGCGAGAACAGTGACGAATCGTGCGCGGTGGAGAGGGAAGCGCCGCCATTTTGAGGTTATTTTGCTGCGTATCGAGATTTGCAATTAGTATAACTTTTGACTCGGAGAAGCTACGATGTTCGTTTAAGTTGTAATCATCAGCTGTCGTCAAAATCTATCGATTGTAAATAAAATATTAGTTTAAAGTAGTGACAGTCAATATAATAAGGTGTTGGATTAAAAATATATTATCAAGAATCTATCGATCGTATATAAAACATTAGTTTAAAGTAGTGACAGTGAATATAATAAGGTGTTAGAATAAAAAAAATATTATCAAAAATCTATCGATTGTATACAACACATTAGTTTAAAGTAGTGACAGTGAATATAATAAGGTGTTAGAATAAAAAAAATATTATCAAAAATCTATCGATTGTATATAAAACATTAGTTTAAAGTAGTGACAGTGAATATAATAAGGTGTTAGAATACCAGAAATATCGATGTATCTTGTATGCCATTTGTGTCGTACTTTTCATATCACAGACCTATAATTAATAAAGTTATATTGTAACACAATAAGCATTTGTTTCCTTGCTTTTATCCTAAATGCATAAATAAAAATATTTTATTTAAAAAACAATATAACCCGTTACATAAACGTATTCACGTACAACACACGGCCGTGTCCATGACACAGCCACACCCCATTTTTTTTAATACTTATCAGTCTTCATATTCTATCTCTAACTAAAGAGTTCGGGGCATACTCCTCTGCTGTTTTAATTAAATAGTATAGCTTATATCTTAAGAAAACATACCAGATATTTATTTTGAACTAAATCGTTAGAGCCATATAAAAATATATCAAATGATCAGAATTGTAAAAAATCTCTCCTCAGGAAAAAAACGCCTCTTAAACGTGTTTTCCTCCGAAAAGCAAGTATACATTTTAATTTATAATGTCATACATTTCCTAGATATACATTTTAAACAAAATCGTTTGATACGTTTCCAATTTGTCTTTAATATCAACAAATCTTTTAACTCTAAGCAACCCTCAAACCAATTCTTAACTAAAAAATCAAATAAACGGTGTTTTTAGCTTGGTTAACCCCTTTGTTATCAATTTCAAACAAAATGGCTAGAACTATTTTAGAAATATTTGGAACTTTAAAATGTTTGTCATCAATAAACAACCCTTAAGCTTAGAGCTAGAGATAGAATCAAAAAATGCACCTTTACACCTAAATATCAAGTTCGAAAAACATTCATTAAACCATTTCAGAGCCATGCCAAGAAACAGAGAGACATCATACATAAATACAAATATATAATGGGGACTGACATTAATGTAAAATCTACTTCTTTTGGGTTCTGGTTCACCAAATTGCAAAGAACCTTGAAAACGTAGAGACTGAAACTATTAGAAAGTGAAAATATAAATATTTTGAAAATGATTCTAAAGATTTTGTTCAAAATATAAATCTGGGAAGTGTTTTACATATAAATAAGAATATATAGGCTTTTCGTTTTTCTAAAAAACAACAACCCTGAAGTGGTTGTTGCTTACTAATGACCAAATTTGGAATAAATTTAATCTTTTAGAATTCAATATAGCAATTTGTTTCAAAATAAGTATTTGTACAATGTTCTATAAAATGATTATCAAAATTATATATTTATTTTCCTAAGGAAAACATTCCAAGGCGTAGTATTCAGATAAACGATTTTGAACATTTTATTCCCATCAATAAAAAAAATATAAAAAATATATCAACGGTTTTGTCATACCATTTAATTTTACCAAAATTGACCAACCTCTAATGAATATGATTTTATTTAGTTTAGAAATATCATCATTATTATTTTGGCAGTATATTTTTCATCGGGTCTCATCAACACAATTTGTATTTATTTTGTATTATTATTATTATTATTTTCTTGAAAGTGCTCTGATACAATAGCGTAATTTACGTAATGATTACATATTATACGAGTATTGAAACTTATAAAAGCTGAGGAAAAAGAATGGAAAATGAAATAAATTTAGGATAAATGACTTCTTGGGGGAAGAAGTAAACTATAAAAGAGCAATTAAAACGGTAGTAACTAAAGCTAGCTTAAGAAACAATTTCTACCCCTTCCCCCAGATAACTCGTAAATTAGGTAATTAGAAGGCCCACAACTCAAACCAGTCATCACACTGTAGTGCAGATTTCTCTTGTTTTAGTCAGTGAGATTTATAACAATAAAACCATATTACTGTAAAAGAGATACATCGGTAGTTTAAAAATAATTATTTTAAAAATAAAAATATATTTTACCGATCTCAATTTCTTTGCTGTAAATTTTAGAATGCAGAAAACCGCACTTAAATTCGATTCCTGGTTCAACCGTAGTCGTGACTTTAATATCCCGGTTAGTCGAGCATAAAATGAACTTTTAAAGAATCTTATCTCAAGAAAGATTAACTAATACATTAGCTGCACCATTACGTTTTGCCAGAAATCGCATACAAGTGCATCTCTCTGCATTCTTATCTTCACAAGAAATAAATTGGGAAAAGTTGAATAGTTTTTTTCACTAAAAATATTTTTAATATTCTTTTGTATGTTTTAAAATATTGATTTAAAAAAATCATCCCGATCAACTCCAATATCTACTATTAAAGGTAATATAGCAATGCCTTATTCCAAATTTATTATTTTTATAAATTACACGTTAAAAATTGAGTGAGACATATTATTAAGTAAGGTGTAAGGGAATGCAACGTCGGACAGGTATTTTCGCAATTTATATATCAAGAAACATTTAAGACAAAATAAATCAAGTATTGCGTTGATATAAATGTCCTGTTTAATTTTAAACATGTAATTTCAACAAGCTTAGAATATTTATTATAATCATAATAGAATTTGAAAGAAAATATTTCAAATTAATAAAAATTATCTCGTTCAAACGTATCGGTACTTTAGGTATTCCAGTACTAGATTACTAAATGTAGAATATTATACTAAGCCTTTCTACCAAAAATATGTTTATTATCTTACCCAATTTTTTTCTATAAAAAAGCAACAAGAGCTGTGAAAATGGAAAGTTTAACTCCTAAAGTTTTTTCCCCCCTTTGAGATTATGATATAGATAAATTAAAACATATCAATTTTAGCTATAATTTTATTTTAATAATGTTGATTAAACCCAATACTTGTTAATTTGCTTATGACGAATTACAAGATTAAATATGTATTATATTGTTTCGTAAAATACTTTTATGGCCAATTGTTGCACGGTGTCACCTAATTAAACAAAAACTCTTGGTAGTAGGTCTAATTTTAAACCCCAACTAATTATTTCTTTTTTTTTCTAAATGGGTTCGCACTTCTATTTCATGCACACCACTGTGCTTAGGATTATTTTTCTAAACTAACCCTTGAAAATCCATACATATTTTGTATAGATATAGATCTCTAAAATAAGTTAAGTTTACATATCCACTGCGTATGTGAATGGACCCTTCTTATTTGTTGCCGATCAGTCGACCTGTCACCTAGGTACAGGGATCTCATACACGACGTTCCCTGTGATTCAGGCATAACAAAAGTTTAGTACCATTCGACATATGATCACATGACCTCCAAAGTCATATGTATAAAATTTCCAGCATAATCCCTCTTGTATTACATTCCACTGAACGTACCACGATGTGAAGCCAGGGTCAAGTTACGGCTACCTACCTAGGTTAGGTGCTCTACAAGGGATGGCATGTACGCTTAAGTGGGATTTAGACCGGAAATAAGAAAACTTTGTAAAGCAGAGACTATACCTAGCCTCAGCCTCTCAGTTGAGAACGGAGTAGTACAACGCTACAGTTTCCGTCAGTTAGGTCTCGTAGTTTAGTGTCCGTGATATTAATCTCGCTGTGTCAGTCATGTTTGTGTGTCCATGGATGATGTTCATTTAATGGGTTTCGAAAAGGGGCTGGGTTTAATAGAGTGACTCTTTAAAATAAACTTCGCCAAGACTGAGTCGTGACTCTAAGTGGCATGCTTAACCTACATCACCGGGTAGCCTGGTGTCGAACAGGTGATTTTCGAAGGGGCCGGAATAAACAGCTTAAGCTACATTCACAATTTCCGTTACACGAAGAAAAGTAATTATATTCGAACAGTTTACTTAGAAGAGAGTGCTGAAAAATTTGAGTTACATTCACATCTTCGATTATTCCAAGAAAAGTTATTAGATTATATTAGTAGTGTTGAGAGGAATGGTGAAAATAGCTAAGTTTCTTGAAAAAAGTCATTAGAACGGGACAGTTGACATCGGGAGGGGAAGGTAAAATCAGCCTAAGCTACGTTCACTCTTTCAGTTACTTGAAGAAAAGGCATTAGAACGGAACGGTTGGCTTTGGAAAGGAGTGGTGAAAATAGCTTAAGCTACAATCACACTTGCAGTTACTCGAAGAAAAGTCACTAAGCTCGAAGAACAGGTGATTTTCAAAGCAATTTGTTAAATCATTTCAAAACACATTCACACTTTCGGTGACTTGATCAAATGTAATTAGACTCGAACAAATTACTTTAGAAGCGATTTATGAAAATACTTTGTCTCTTACTCCCATTTTCAGAAACTTCGGGAAAATTAATATGATTTATAAGAAATAAATTATGGGTAAATATTGACCCTCAGTGGTAATTTCAGAGATTTTGGAACACTCAATAAATTGGGACAGATAATTTTTCAAGCAATTGGAGAAAAAAGATAAACGTAATTTACAATTTGTATTAGTCTAGAAACAGGTCATCTATTGGAACATATTACTTTCAAATAAATTGGCGAAACCATCTTGTGTCTCATGCACGCTTTGGAGGACAATAAAAACAGTCAATAGAGTCAAATAAAGAAAAGTCAAGATACTAAAAAATTAAGGAATTTTTATTATGTATTTACAGTACCCTATATGCATAGTTGGGAGTAGGCTTTACTTTGAATCTGGGGTCTTGTGTAATATTCATTTTGTATCTCAATTATTTAGATACAAAATGAGAGTTCCTATTCTCCCTCCAAACCAGTGATGGTAAATGTTCTTAAAATGTACTCCTACTATTATGTTCTCATAGGAAAAATAACTTAAACCCCTAATACACTAATCTATTTATGGCCAATTTTTGGTTGATTTTTTAACGTTTGATCAATATGTTTTGTGCAAGATTTGTCGGTCTATGAAAGGCTAATTTTAGCTCATATGCCGAAATAGTTCATCTGGTTAGAAAGTATATATTACACTTATTGTACACGCATTAGAGTGAAGAGAAGACTGAAATAAATAAAACATTTGAAAAACAACTCATTTGTAAATCTAGCCCAAACATGTTTGTCAACGGTGACCAAGATCAACGCAAGTGTAATGGCTTGGACATATTGAAAATTGTTGAAGCTGAAATAAACTAAAAATAATGATTAATAAAATTAATATATTTAGAGGAATAAAGTGATATACCTTTATAAACGACACGAGAGGACTAATTGGTAAATCGCGATCTGGTAGACACCCGGAAACGACGTGGGCCAAGGGGCCGAATGGACTTGGGACAACTTCTATACAATCTCACAAACTGGAGAACAAAGTAATGGCGACCCAAGGGACGGACACGAGATTACCAACTTAAGGACAAACTCAGAGCTGGATCCGATTAAGGCTAGGTTAAGTGTTAAATAACTTAAGACAATACATTATTGTTCCTTTAACTACACTACTCATTACAACTCATTAAATATGGACATTAATAAACCTGATGCTAAACGCAACAGCAACAATCAGCTATTTGTTTTGGTGGTCAAATTATTTAAGGTAGGGATGTGAAAGGCTGTACAAACTTACTTAAAGAAGGTTAAAATAGTAATAAAGAAAATTGTTGGGCAAAATATTTTTATTCATTAATTTTTCTTCATAATTCTTAAAAAAAATACACCCACATAATAGACTAACATGAATAAGTTTAGCTCGAATACATTGAGAATGCACTAGAAATATAAATAGCTTAGTGGCTTGGTACATATTTAAGTTTGTTCAGCAGATTTATAAGATGGGGCGTGTGATGAGTGAAACTGTGAATGATCTTACAGCATCTTCTCATATAGTGAGAAGGTGATTCTCAAGAGGGGAGACATATGCTCGTCAATAAGTCGGTTTATAAGATCACTATTCCTAAGTTTCATGGTCGAAAACACTTTTTTGCATGAACATGAAGATAAAAACATTACCATTATATTTTTGAGCAATTTTTTACAAATATTTGCATGGTTTTATAAAAATCCGGTTTTGTTGTATTTAAATAAACCTGCTTTTCAAATGGAATACATTTAAATGATTTATCCCGGGGGCTAGGCTGAACACAATAGAGGGCCGTAGTTTGCCCATCCAAGGTGTAAGGTGTCCAATAAACTGGGCGGCTGAGGACGGAGAGGTCGGTATTTGAATCCCGGACGGGTGTGCTGAGCCTGGTTTTATTCGTAAATGGCTTTTCCCTTTCCCTCAACGCAAATTAGGGTACACATGTTCTAAAATCAATGTTCCATCTTTAATCCACTAAGGTAATTAGTTCATATGCGTACTAACCAAACGGCTAGTAAGATACGATTTTATATTGTTAAAAGTTACAAAATAGTCCTATGGGTGAGTAGGTGTGTTTAAATAGAAGTTGGAGCGAGGACAGTAAGTCTTTAAAAACAATAAACTTTGTTTTTTGTAGTTCTTTTATTTAAACTGGTATGTCATCCTGTTGTGTCCTGAAATTAAATTTTACTGTCTATAACCAAATGTTCGCATGCTTTCTTAGGATCTGATAACTCCTTTCATCCCAATATACGTAATTTGTTTTCAAATATTATATTATTCATAGAAGATTTGTTAGCAAAGCCAGTTTTAGAATTTTGCTTTTTGAAGTGTGCAACGAGTAGGTAAATATTAATTTTAAAAACCACTATGGTTTAATTAAGTTTTTTCACGATTAAGTGAACCCTACCCTTTAAGTTGTTCATCGAACTCAAGGAGGGAGTGAAACCATTCTTATGGGTGGTGGACCTTTCTCACCCTTACTTTCATACGCCTACGATTATCAAAATGTTAGTTTTGTATTAACTTCTTTGTTACTTGAGACATTTTTAATTGGATTAATATCGATTTTTGTCTACCATTTGGTCTTCTGGTGTTAGACACTTGGATTTACATCACTTGGCCCTCCTATTTAGGATCTTTTTTTTAGCAGTTGTTCCACGTCGTTTCTGAGTATCCGCCAGTTAATATCTCTCGTGACTGCCACTTGGCTGTCTATCTGTTTGGCCTCCAATTTGGGATATTTTCTAGCAGTTGTTGTGTCTACCAGTTTTTTTCTATCGTTACTGTCACTTGACTCTATACCATTTTGTCCTTCTATTTGAGAGATTTTCTGGCGTTTGGTCTTTTGGTGTCACCCACTTGGTACACATCGTTTCTGGGTGTCTATTAAACATCTGATCCTCTCGTGTTGACCACTCTACTCTCCATCACTTTGTAATTTTTTATGTGAGCTTGTTTATTAATTGGTCGAAATCATATTTGCCACTTGACCCATCCAGACACAAATAATTTCTTATAGCTTATTGGCCAGTTTGTTGTCTAGCAGTTTGTTCGGTAAACATTGTATCATTAAACACATACAGTTAATTCAACTTTGTGGTCTTTGGGGCTTTGTTGACCATTTAATTCCACCAATTTTGAAACAAAGAGTGTTTATATCTAGTTAAGTAAAAAAGTTTCATTTGCACAACATAACCTAACCAAATTTGCATTAAACATTTTAAATATAGGGTTGTGAGTACTCCAGGGGCCACTAAACAAAAGTGTTTATCCAGTTGTAAATTTAGTCAAACCACACACATAAATACAAGGGTATTTTTATTTTTCCATGATATATTTTTTTATTGCTATTAGACTGGTGAGTATTCAGTTTTATAGCGAATAACTTTATTTTTTCTTCTTTAATAAAAACATTTCAAATAAACAAAAAGAAAAATATACACGTTTTTTTGTTGTTTAGGAATCAGGATGAAAGTGCTATCGGTGGATTTCAGTGTTCGGAATCTACTAAAGTGAAGTTTGCCTCTGGCAATTACAGGAAGGGGGTTGAAAATGTTTGTCAGGGACATTGGGAAAATGCCAGTCGGGGAACTAAAGGGGGGTAAGGGGAATCGGAGGGTTGAATACTAAGAGGACGTGTTCAGAATATTCGGCGATAGTCTCCCTGGGGCAGTCGGCTGAGGGTAGGGTGAGGGTAGTTAATTGTCACACAAAAACACGAGGCTGAAGGTGGGTTACCAAAGGGTGTTTTATCGGGGGAAGGGTAAGGGAGTACCAGACGTCCTGTACAAGGGTGGACAGAGATTTCGGTGGTCAATGGGGAGGGGGGGTTTGAGGGGAAGGTTCGGAACAGCGATGTATGCCAATTTCCTGTAATGTCATTGTGGTGATTTTATCGTAAAGGTTTGTTTTATACGTCTGTCTTTCTGTCTTGTTCTCGTGTATTGGGTAGAAGATGAGGGTAAATAAGCTGGTATTTAAAATCAAAGAGACATTTGGGGGGAAAATGGGTTGTTTCTGGTAGATGAGTGGCCCCCAATTACACGAATATAGATAAATAGTTAGATTTTTCCGTTGTAGGTGATCAATCAACCTGATTGACACGCTACAGATGGAGTCACTACATGAAAACGTTACTTTCAATAGTGTCATTAAAATAAATAAAATGGCCATGTTACCACAAAAAAAGTGATAATTATATAATGTGTATGTGGTATCTAGGGTATGGCTGTTCTAGTAGGCTTTATAAAAAATAAATAGGAAATTATAAAGTAAATGTCACACACAAAATGGTATCATTATTATTATTATTATTATTAGCACTACGTCATACTACCCATTTGGGTTTTACGAACTTACGCTAATGTGTAATGGTAGGGTGATATGAGATGAAATAGAGGACCTACGGTTTAACGTGAGATCCGAACCACGGTGGAGGACTGGCATTCCCCACATTTACAAGTTGTGATTAATACAAGTCTTGTCAGAGGTAAAGGATGGGTTTGGTAATCATATAAATCTGTACTGGGACCGAGGATTGAACCCCGGATCACCAGAAGATAAGTCTAACACCTTACCCCTTGATCACCATATCACCAGTTTATTAAAGTTGTAAGGTTTACACAACTTTTTATTATATTAATAGTTTAATACTAATCTATTATTTTCTCCATTTCCACAGTCGGTTAGAGCAACCATTAATACAAACAGGTGAGCTCCCTAATATACCAAAACGAGTTTCACTTCCTAAGTTGGGGATGTAGGTAAAGCGAGAAAAGATCAGTGTGTTTGTAGTGTTTATAGCAAAACTTTTTTTTGTCAAAATAAATCGAGTGTCACTTTTATACATACATACATACAATTTTATCTTCTTCACATGATGAAATCAACAGTTCTATAATACCCATCAAGTGTGTCGTGGAATTTAATTGGAGCTCTTTTTCTTCATTTAAAAAGTTTCTTGTATAAAGTCGTTAAGCTCATGACAGATATTCAAGAAATGTTCATATCAGCATGTGAATAAAACAATACACTATATTTCTATTGAAGCAATATTTTTTGTTTTTACCAAAAAATAATTTACTATAAAAATTTTAAGACACTGGAACTTCTCGCGTTTCCTACATGTCCACCCTAAGTGTTTGCGTCCAGTCCAAACATATTTTCTCTATTAATTAATTTAGTAAGACGGTGTTATGCTATAAAAACCTTTCATTCAAGAATCAGTGTGGTAAAAAATTAGAATAATTTTGGTATGACATTAAATCAAAGTTCAATAAGAGGTATACTATATGACGTTGAGATTATATAAAAATAATGTTATTAATTACTTAATCTAAATACTACTTTAATATATATGTTCATGATAAGTAATAATATGAATAAGCTATAAGCCTTGCAATCTCACCCTAAAGTATTAATAAAATATTTTTTAAAGAAGTTTTAAGATTTTAGAGAATATTCATTTAAGTCTACCTTATAAAGTGCGTTTGCCAAACTTTTGCAGATTGTGGACCCGCTGAGGCCAATAATGACTAATTCGTCGCAGCTAAAATCTGCTTTCCCTTACAACACGAGATAAAATTTAAATTCTACGCACACATTTCTAGTTTTCTACAAAATCCATTTAATATTAATAGAATTAATAAATAACAAGATACTGCATTATTATTTAAAATTTATTGTCTTAAGTAGTATCTTAAATTTATGTTTTATATCAAAATCCAATCAACTAATGCGAATGTTAATGATGATTTTGGCCATCGAACGGAATATGCATGATAGCTGAGAACGTTGTCTAGCACAGAAAAGTTTTGGCAAATTACACCAAGTATTTTACTGCTTTATTGGGAATACATGTAAAAAAACAACGCCACTGAAAGAATTATTATCTTCAATGTAGGATCGCAAGACCATTAAATAAGTATTATTCTTAATAAGTGGTTCATGCCCTCCCAAATAAGAATTTGAGGATCCATTATTGGGAAATTCTTTTGTAAGTATTTGTTATTGTATCAATTATAAAAACACATTTATTAAATTCGTTACTCTAATTACAAACCCTCAACTGAGCATTTTAAAAATTTTAAATATATTTTAGCTTCACTACTTGTCATAAATTAACCGATGGTTCCTATCCACCTTTGTTTAGCACCGAGTCTTACTTGCCGTTAGAGTTAAACACATTTACTAATCAAGCTAATTGTTTTAGAGGAATATTATCTCAAATTTGCGTAAAGGGAGAGTGTAAAATCAGTACATCTAACCGAGATTCAAACCTTGATATCCCAGGCATTGTCGGTCTAGTCTAATTTTAGAATAACGCGTTAGACCCCACGCCCACTAAAGCGGGCTATCCTATGTTGAAAATTGGTGAAATTGGTAATGTTTAACGATATATATTACATTTTTAAACATACATATAATTTATTTTGAATGACTTCCCTAGTGCTTATTAATATACCAAATCGCTTTAAGATACTATATCAATGAGTATAAAAGGTAAGTATGGGAGATTATGAGGGTAATTAGTAATTTTATTAGTAACTTTACCTTTTGACGGATAGGATTTGATCATTCATGAAGGATAAAATATTGTTATCTACATTGTATATTAGTAATTTTAATGTGAAGGCTGAGAAATTTACTGGTGCAAATATTTGCCATTTAGTGATGTTACCCCCCCTTTTATTTATATCCCAAATAAAAGTCAGGTNAGTGATAAGGGAGTTATTTATATCTAGGTTAGTTTGTGATTAATTTATTGGTATAATACTTTGTTTAGAAAGTTCTCACTAAACATATAAATATAAGCAATTTCTAACTGCCTTATTAATATTTAAATAACGTATGATTTTTTTTTGTTTTATCTTAGTAATTGTCGAAAAAAGTAATTTATAACATATTCCCCAGCATTTGTTTTTTCATAAAAACCAATGTAAAATGTTATTTTTATTGGCTCACATATTTATTTAAAGTTCTTCAATTTGAATGCACAATAATTCTTGTTTGTAATATTTGAAAGAAAAAAAACTAGTGTTAGTTGTAGACTAGCTCAAGGGTAAAGATTAATAATTACAACTAAATAATTGTAATTTATTTCTAATTTTACCCTCAACACAAGGGATATTAACGCATTTGTGTGGAATTAATCAAGCGAAATTGTATCCATACTAACGTAGGATTGAGATGTAATATGAAAGTATTAAATTTCCACTGAAAAGCCAGCACCAGCCAAGGTTTGAACCTCAAAATCCCCGTCAGCAAAACCAAATGCTATTGCTGGAAGGATGCCCTAAGCCGTGTGATCACTGATAAGATGTTATAGTCTAATGAATTTTTAATATGCTTATTATTTGATAAATTCTAGTAAGTAATAAAACTTTGATTCATTCAAACACAATGTTTACAATAATATTGGTGGTCTCCATATTCCAAACAGTCCTTAAATGCTAACAGAAAATATTTATAACATGAGATTGTTGATATATGAGGAGGATTCCAGATGGCAGATACGCCAGGTTTCTATATCATCCCACCCCTAGCAGTCGTACGTTATATCAGCCTCGACAATCTTAATTAAACTAAACTATATACACGAGTATATCTAGGTTAGGTTAGGTTATGCTAGGTTAAGCTAGGGTAGGTTTGGTCAGGAGGAAAACCCCGGTGGCTGGTGGGTGCTACCTGTAACCCCATCCACCGTGCTACCACCCTCACGTATGAATTCCCCCGAGTTTCTCGTTCACTTGTTCGCAATATGGACATTGGATATTTAGGTGGCCATGCCATTTTGGGTTTTGTTCGGAATTTGGACGAAATTCGTCCTTTTCGCAGTATGGACTGTTCGCAATCAGGCTACAACCATAATATTAAGGTTAACCCACTTTGGTGGCCGTATGGTTCAAGGTGTTACTCTCATGTTAGACTAGACTGCTGATGACAGGGATGTCGGGGTTTTAATTCCAGTCGGATGTATTGAGGGTGATTTTTCCAAAATGGTTTACCACTCTCTATCTTTCTCTCTCTCTTTCTCTCTACACGCAAATGCAGCTACACTTAATCTAAATTCAACTTTACTAATTCCTAGCACATTTCCGTAATTAGTGTTTATGCTTATAACACGAGCAAGTAGTAAGACGTGGTACTAAATTTTTCTTTTTAGGTACACACAGGTTCCAAATTTCAGACTATCAGCGTATTGGAACTATGGTGCAGACACTCGATATCTCTTAATATTATTATTATTATTTATACATAATTGTTATCTTAATCAAATATTTTTACATGTATTATTATTAGTTATTTGTTATTATTGCTATTTTTTATTCTTATCATTATTAATTACTATTTTTTTCGTAACTATTCAACAGTATATACAATTATTTAGCTATTATTATTTATCTTATTTTTTCGTGTAAATATATGTATTTGTATGGTACTTGTGAACTTTTCAGTGCTGGCTTGTTATAGGTCTTACGACTTTTGGCCAGCACTATAATAAAGGAAATTGAAATTGAAATTAATACTAAGTATTTTTCGTTACTGGCCTGTTATAAGGCTCGTGACTGTTAATCAGCACCATAATAATATGAAATATATTTTAATTTTTCACATAGGGTTGAAACAAGGAGATGCATTTTCCCCATCACATTTAATCTAGGCTTAAGAATATGATATTATTCTAATGTGAAATAATAGGTAAGGCTTGTGATTAAAGGATATAATGCAGCTATTAGGATATGCAGATGAATTAGCTTTGTTGGTGAATAGCAAGGAAGAGTTTGAAAAAATATTTAGGCATTTTTATCAGAGGCTAGTAATTAAATATGTTTAGAAGTCAACTATAAAAAGACTATTATATGAACATACAAATTGAGGATGATAGTTAATGTATTACTGTGAGAACCATATAATTGAAAGGGTTAATTAGTTTAAATATTTGTATTTGTCGAAAAAAGTAATTTATAAAATATAGTTGACATTTCAGCTTCTTTCAAGGAATCTAAAACTCAGAATATTCAAAATTATAAATTTACAAATTTATAAAATTAAATATTTTGGGCACTTCCTATATAACAATTATCTTTATCATCACTAATTAATTTCTTAAAAACGCCCAAAAAACTGGCAGTATACATATTGTTATTTTATATAAATGGTATATTAGTAGAAAAATATTAGCTATAAATGTATTATATGACATCTACTTACATAAATATGAACTTCAGATTGCGATGTGTTTTCCAACTGCTTCATTAAAACGATAGTTAAGTTTTAAGCCCTGACATTTCAACATTATAATCCACATTTTTTTCTCAGGATATGAAATTATGTCATTGTAATATTTTGTGGATGTATTAAAAAGAAGTTAAATAGTTTAAATAATAAATTCGTTTCAAACTTAGCTATTCCTACACTTAAACAAATATAAGATTTTAAATTATATTGTTCTGAATAAACTTTATTTTCGGCTGTTCAACCTAGAAAATCTAATTCAGAAATAGTCATATGTAATTAAACTATGATATTATTGCCCTCTGTGTTAGGTAATGACTTACATTTTTATCCTTGCTCCGATATTAATTTTAATTTTCTTTATGCATGTAGTTTAAAAACTTTTTTTTTTTAAAAGTTCTTACAATAGAAATATCAAGCTGAAAATGTTTGTGAATGAAAGTGCCCCCTTGGGCTTAGACTATCCGTTATACGGGTGTGTAGTATGGGTTATATGCCGACTAGGTAGAACAACGTGTCAAAGTGAGACTGTGGTAAGAAGATCGACTAGTTTACCGGCCTCGTAGATCCACCTAGCGGAGTTACGCGGAAACTCTCCAATTCCCCGAACCAATGGGTAGATTCGAAGGAAGAGAATGATTCAGGTGAGGAGGGGGGGGGGGAGTGGTGGTCAAAGGGGCTGTTAGAAGACATAAATCCCTTAGTTAGCTCAGGAACAAATTAATGATACATTTAATCAACCTTCTGTTAAACTAATTACATTGAAACTTTCTTTTTTAAACTTTGATTTAAAAGACAAGTGCTAATGGTATTATTAGGCCTATAACTAAAACTATGTTTATTTAAAATCTAATTCTCAAAATTAAAATAAAAGCTTGTAGCTTTTATCATTTGAGACTACATTGAACTTGAATGGCATTTGAACCAACTTAGTAGCGAGAGCTATTTAAGATTAAGTGGTCATATTAGCGATTATTCTCAACGTGTGATGACCATATAAGGGCCTACCTGATATCAAGGTCATAATGGACTCCAAGTCTTACGAAAAATTTAACATCTTCAATCCCTTCTAACAACCCCTGACATTATTGGAGTCCAAAACTGAGTATCTCAAAAGCATTCGGTTATGACATAATATGTACTGTACCATAATTATTATAAATTAATTAACCAGCCATATTTAAATTAGCAGTGGTGACCAAGTCATTTTATCTTTTGTTTTAACCCCACTCATATAACCAGATAGGGTTGTTGGGGATGAGAAAGGTTACATTTAGAAAAGTGAATCCAAATTTGTGTGGAGGGCTAGTTTAAAACCATTTTAGAAAAACCACCTCCAGTACATCCAGCCGGGATTGAACTTTGATCCTCACGCTATCAGGCCCTTAGTTTTCGAGTGTGATGTCTTAGCTTATGCGGTCACCGAAGCGGGTACTTACTAGATTGAATAGTAGTTGGTAGATATTTATGAAAGGGTAAGTTGTTTCCTAGAGATTTTCCATGACCTGATTTTAATTTTAGTTTTCCCATTTCCAATTTTGGATACTTAGGAAAAGTTTATTTTAGATTGCTCTCCTTATACCTACCCTGCCTATTGTTATACATATACAACTATACCCAATATTGTACATTAAATAAAATACAAAATACAAACAATTTAATGTAGTAAGAAATATAATTGAAACATTTAATCAATATCAAAACAAAACAATCCAATATAATGATAAAAAGATATGATAATAAATTAACAAATGAAAGTTTATTGGACCTTGTTACAGCATACACTAGCAGTTTGACCCATTCTTCAGACATTTAAACAGGACCAAAACAAATTAGAACGTAACACATCCAGCTGTTCACTTTTTATAGTGCTACGTTGTACAATTCTTAAATAACTATGCCAATCACAAATCAATCACAGTTATTAAAAATTCAAAATACACAAATAAACACAATCCATTAATAACACAATATTTACCTAATCACAGTTCCCTAAAGAGCATTAGCAAATAATATACCATGTTACAGAAACTTAATGAATATGAATCGTCATGGTTTTCAAAAAGAGCACCACGGTTGACCAAGCTATGTCACCTGAATTTGTTTGTTTCAATTGTTATGTTACTGTTATAATTATATACGCAAATCTATCAGATGTTTAGCTTTGTTATCGCAACGCAATAGGTACACTTTAAGATAAACTTCATTTTTTGTATTTGTTTATTTTAAAATTTAATTACCTGCCTGAACAAAATTCTAATTTTCTACCATTTCAAGAAGATTTTCTTCCGTTATAGACAATCTCCCTCACACTTCACCTCAACCCCTATATTTTAATATTCCAAACTATCCACTTTTATGGTTACAGTGAGGTGATTCATTTACAAACTTGGTAAATTTAAATTATCTGCCATCATGCTACGAATAAGATTTTATATTAATTTTGGAAAGATTTTAAACTATTAACCACCTTGACCCCACCCTTTTTAAGTTCCTGCATTTCCATTTTGAAATTTTAATATTTATTTTAGTAACATATAATTATTGTTTACTTACGTGCTTGCCAAATTTGAATTCTAAACCAAATATAAAAGTAGTTTTCTATAATAGTTGTAACAATTTCGATCTTTTTCATTTCTCAGGCTTCTATTTTGAGATTGACTTAAATATAATTATATAATATATACAATTTAATTTGTTGTGTTTAATAACATAGACAAATTCATATTATTCCAATAATTAAATTGTGTTTCTCTTTTGGTTTTAACTACTACGTCGATGTAGTGTTAAGAAAATCAATTACTCAAACTTATTAAGTTGAGGGAACGGGATTAAGATAGTGAATTTGAATAATATGTACCTTATTTATTCACTTGGGGAAAAATTTGGTAAATTTAAAAATTCCATCACACTTGATCTGGATTTAAAATTTTGACGTTCGGTTCGAATATAATAATTTTCTATCGTTTTATATTTATAAAAGCATTGTGAACGAATGGTAGAATAAAAGAAAGGGTAAAGAAGGAAGCGGGGATAGAATGAAATGGACCTAAGAGGGAGAGAGAGGTCAACTAGAAGCAAAGTTAGAAACAAATACCACGTCACTAAACTGTAATTACGAAGTAAACTATGTGTTAAGGTTTAAGGCTTCATCGTGTCCAGTGGAGAACTCATTAAAGAACTTAATTTTATGTGCAGCGCTTGAACTTTATACGAGGGTTCAAATGACTTAAAAACAACAGAGTTAGGTATGTAGTACACTCCTCCTAAAATGAGATGAGCTTTAATTTGGCCGTAAAAGTTGTGACATACCACAACTTAATAGTTGAAGTGATGGGAAAACAAGTAATTTAAACTCGGTGACCTTATTTGAGGACATTTTCGAAAGTCATTTAATACATTTTTTATATACTTCTAATGATATAATTTGGATGAAAAAATTTAAAATATGTTATATATTATATTTATATATTCATAATGAAGAGTATAATACTTATAGTTTGCACCCTTCTGTAAATTTATATTAGTTTTTGGTGTCAACCAATCTCTCACTATACGAAAAGAAGGCAGTTTAGGCCAAATTGAAGATTGTCAGACTTCATAAGCTCATATATTTATATATATATATATATATATATATATATATATATATTATAATATATATACGGTCCTTTGTCTCTATGATGATCCCTATTATTATTAATTTATTATTATTATTATTATTATTATTATTATTATTATTATTATTATTAGCACCGCATCTTACTACCCGTTCGGGTTACACACACTTACGCTAATGTGTAATGGTAAGATGATTGTGAGATTAAATGGAGGACCTACAGTTTAACGTGGAATCCGAACCACGGTTGTGGCCTGGCATTCCCCACATTCACAAGATGTCTTGTCAGAGGCGAAGGAAGGGTTTGGTAATCTGATAAATCTGTGCCAGTACCGAGGATTGAACCCCGAACCCCAGCACAGAAGTTCGTCACCTTATTATTTTATTATTCTGAGTGGCTAACGATTTATAAAGCGTTGGTACACCTGACAAAGATTGGAACATAAAACTCCCCTTAACAAGCAGTTCAAACTCTTGAAATTCCAACGCTATAGACCATTTGACCATAGTCTCAAGTACTTCTTTATTTGAAACGTACACATGTATACGTACAGTATATTACTAATCAATACATTTTGTAAATGTGTTTATGGATAAACACGATATCTGTGTTTGTCACTTTATTGGAAGGAAATTATATTTATTAGTAGTAAGTTTTGAAATATAGAATTATGAAGTGATAATATATGTTTTTGGATTTACTTCGTTGTGGTTTATTAGAAGGAAATTATATTTATTAGTAGTAATTTTTGAAATATAGAAATATGAAGTGATAATATATGTTTTGGGATCTACTTCGTCGTGGTTTAATAATCTATTCAGCTTTATTTATTCGTGTTAAATATGGGTGCTGGGTCTGTAAATAAATGTGATTTGAGTTTGTAGTTTTCAAATAAACGTATCCAATGAACAGATGAAAACTTTTTGTTATACATTGTAAAATAAAATAAAATGATATCAAGATGGGTATTTCATTTCCTTTTAATTCTTTGCTCAATAGATTAAATTTTAATTTTGGAATAAGATTGATTAAATATTATATATTACTTTCTAACAAATAAAAAATAATATAATATTTTGATAGATATTAAAGTTTCATGACTCCCTGAAATCATGCTATAATAACAAAGGCTATAATAAGAAATAAAATGAATGTTAAAGGTTGAATAGACGAAAATGATGTAAATGTGTAATCAGTTTAATAACAGATTTAATAGTAAATTTAATAAATATTTTGAGTTGATTTTGCTCTAAGATATGTACATATCGCCCGTCGCTCTCATTATTAAGTTGAGATAAGTCGTAACAAAGTAGATGTACTGGAAAGTGTATCTAGAAAGAAACTTCAAAATTAGAGCTTGATTTTAAAAAGCGTACCATTTACACTGGTGAGATAGTTGTGTAATTCAATTTATTTTGATGGAATTAGTTTAGTTTTTATTAAGTGTTTAATTAAATATCTAAGAAGTATCTTTAAATAGTTTTAGTATAATTTTTATTGAAATAATAATTTGATTTATAGTTAATTATGTTGTGAAATATAATTTGAAATATTTTGATAAGTTTTTTGATTATAAGCACATTTAATTAGTTGTACCTTTTGTATCAGGGTGGGTTGGTATATTTATAATAATAATTTTATTTATCTCGATTTGATGAGTTAATATTATATGATTTTTAATGTTTAACCATTATTTTAAATTTAATATTAGAGGTGATAAACCATTCGATTATTAAGGTATCTAGTTTTTTAAGAGATGAATTTAATTCAGTTAATTTATTTTTAATAATTTGATTTGATAATTTCCCTGAAATAAAATAAATGGTTTATATAATGCCGTCTCTCTGTGTGTTTGTATCTGGACCTGGGGCAAAAATCATTATATAGATCGGGCTAGATAAACATTGATATCTAAAATTTTAATAAGTTTTCCCTGATGATTTATATGCTATTTTATATCTTGCTACAAAAATAAAATTTAAATTAATTTACTTGAGGTCAAGAAGGGATCAAAATTGATTTTCTTGTAATCCATTAAACGGTTTAGATTAATTTTCGTACTCCGGCACTGTTTAATTCGATAAATTAAATGGTTCATCTAATTTTCAGGGAAAATAACTTAGAGGGGACTTTACAAAGTATGATATTTCTAGTTTTTATCATATGTCAGCAATCATCTGAGATAATAAATAACTTTTAATTGCAAAGATGTATTCAACATTTTAAACATTACAAAATTTTATTCAAAATATGTTTTTTTATTTTATGAGCTATCACCCTATTTTTTTTAAAACTGTAGTCTGTAAAATTGATTAATATTTTCTTTGGCGAACAGAGATGTTACTTTTAATCGTTATGTTCCTTTAACAGTGTGTATTACCTGCTTCGGTTGCCGCAAGTTCTAAGATGTCACTTGCGTGCTTAACTAGACTGCCAATATCAGGGAGATCGGAGTTTGAATGCCAGTCAAGTGTACCAACTGTGGGTGGTTTGTACAAAATGTTTTTACACTTTCCCTCTACGATAATGCTTGTACAATCATTTTAAATTCAATCTTACTTATTCATAAAACATTAGGGTAGTTATTACATATGCGTATAATCCGAATAAGTTCTAAGACGCGGTGTTAGTAAACAGAGTGTATAATGTTTTGTTTAAGACACTTGGCCCTGTCGTGTGGCAAGTCTAAAACCTATTTTGTGGGATGGTTGCTCGGAAGGGTGAAAGGCGTGGTGTGGCTTCACAACCGACCAAAGTATCCTTCCGCGCCAACAAGAACAGATGGATTACGGAAACCGTATATGGCGCTAGCTACCGAACAGGTCTTGCGGAAAAATCATACGTTTGGAAATATCACTTTTCTCGAGAACGAGTAAAATTTTTATGTTAATATTTTCAACACGCCTTCTAAGATAATGTATCGATGTTTATTAATTGTTACATTTTATTATTTTGGTTATGAAGCCAACAGTTTTTTATTGAAAAATGTTAATTTTATCAATATTTGATCATTGATAAAATTAAAGAGAAGGTGTGTATTTAAAAAGTATATAATAATCACCACGCTTATATTCTTGAACAAACCGTTTCCGAAAAGAGTATTACAAAACAATAAAAATTCTTGAAGATAACCGTTTGTTCCCACGGCTCTGCATTTCCATACCAAATGAAATGGTAAATTGCCTTAAGCTCTTTGTGAAATGTAATGCTCTTTTTGCCATTATGTATATGCGAAACTATCCATAAATTATTATCACATATCTTGCGATTTATAAATATAATTTAATTAAAGGAATAATAAAACCTGAACATTGCACCGTACCATCTATTTGATTTTAACTTTGTTTAGCTTAAACCTATTCTAATTTTCTCTAGAGTTTATTTTATTGCTTGCAATAAAAATAAAACTATTCAATAAACCTAATTTTGTAAGAAAAATATTATTTTCTCAATAAATTACATGATCTGAAATTAATAAAATATTAGAGAATGATAAAATATGTTTTTTAACCCCCTAAAAGTAAGGTTGATAGAAGACAAGTATTATTATAATATATCAGTGAATACATCAAAAGATAAGGTAAAATTTCCATAGGAAGGGCTTTATCTTGCTAGTAGAAAAGTTATTAGTTATACTTTCACGCATTCATAAATTAGTAATTCTATTTGCAGCTGTAATTTTTATAAATAGTATCAATACCACTAAAATATCATTAATAAATTCGTGAGGATGCTATATATTATTTTTGGTCACAAAACACTATATTTGTAATTGATAAACGGCTCTCCATATGAAAATAGTACTGTAATTTGGTAAGGAAAATATTTAGGAAAAAAAAAACCACACAAATAAAGTTAAGTAAAAAGTTTCGCAAGAGTAAAAATGAGATGCAAATACTAAAAATGTGTAAAAAGAAGAGGATGGATTTAAAAAAAAAAGTAGGATAAACATAAAGGAACAAGAAAGAGACCAATTTGTAGACAGAACAGGGTTGAAAAGAGACCAGTAAATCGAGAGAGAACCCGACAGAGGAAATCAAGAGAAGCTTGAGAGATGGAGAAAATGGTAGAGGGGCCTAATGAAAACCCTGTCTCCCCCCCCCCCTTTCTTATCCTCACTCTTGTAGAAGGCACGCGCTCAAATGGTCCCGGGCCCGTCTTTTCTGATCTTATGAATCTTTCCCTTGGAGCAGCTGGTCGCGAGATTAAACTTGGATCTGCACTCTCTGGCCGCACGCTACACTGGCTTGCAATGGACCTCAGGGACAGGCGAGAGTTTCTTAAGGCGACTGGGCGAACATTCATCTAAAGCCAAGTTGTCCTACAACATGTCCATTCCTTTTGTCAGTGAACTTAGTCCATCAATACAACCTGTCCTCTGCCTCCTCTTTCAGCTCACATAAGTTTTTTCCCCCCTTAAATTCATCCATTATTTGTATAATTTTTCTTTCTAATCTCATCTTTCTCTTAATCTTTTCTTTTAGTACTACGTCAGTAGAGGGTGAAATGACAGTTCCAGATCACTTTCTCCCATAAGAATAAAATTGATCCTCCACATTACGAAGTTAGGTCACTTTCTCCCACATTGATCCTTCGCATAGATCTGGTGGGTCACTTTTACATATAAGAAAAGCATTGATCAGTGGCGGATCGGGAAATATTATTTTGGGGGTTAACCATATTTTAGAGTTTTAGCATTGATCATCCACATTACGAAGTTGGATCACTTTCTCCCACATTAATCCTTCGCATGGAGCCAGTAGGTCACTTTCTTTCTTTAGTATTTTTATTTTTTCTTACTTATCACTATTTACATATTTACTTTTTCACACAAGAAAAGTATTGATCAGTGTCGACACTGAAATTCAAAGGCCTTGTATCGAATTATAAACATTATTTGTCTGCGAGTAACAGAACATGTGTGTAAACAATTATTTCACCTCCAAATGGCACACTTAGGAAAAAAATCAATAAATATGGTAAATAGTGTATGGGTAACACATGCGTTACTGTGTTAATCCTTCACTATATCGCTATTTACGAATAAATTATTATGATACGTCAAACATATAGGTCTATTCATTTCTTAATAAATTTCATTATATGCCATCTAGTGTGGAAAATTGGTACTTATATGTACGGGATAGCACAAGACATTGAGAAATTATAAGTATTAGAAAAAAAATTGTAGCTATCACTACTCATACAATAATTTAGTTACAATAATGAGGTAGGATAAGGAGAGTATATATGAGTAAGGGGTAAGTTTACCCGCATATGCTAAGCCTTAGTTAAAAGAGAAAATATATAAACCATTTACTATGCAAATATTTCACTACTACTCGAATGTCACTCGGTGAAGGTAAATTCAAATATGAATATCTATTGTTTGCTTAGATTTTCCAAGAAAAATCTCAGGGATGAGCATAGTGAGCGGTGTGCAGATTTTTATGTTCAGAAGATACAGATGCCTAAGGGAGAGGATAAAATATTGAAATTTTCGACACATAAACATATGCTAAAAATCCCGTATGTGATTTATACAGATTTGGAGTGCTTCAGTATTAAAATATCAGAGTGTGCACCTAACCCCAATCACTCATCAACTACAAAAATGACGAAGCATAAACCATCAGGATTTGCATATGTAGTCGTCAATTCGGAAGATAAATGTGTGAAACCTCCTGTTGTCTATAGTGGTGAAAATGTTATGGATATGTTTCTTCATAAACTTGTTGAAGAAGAAATCATGATCATCGAGATGAAGAAAAATGTTGTCCCTATGCGCATCACCCCTGAATAAGAAAATGAATTTATTTCAGCTGGCGTATACTCCATTCACGGTAGGAATTACTCTCTGAAAGGTCTTTTTTCCTACAAATATCATACTATATAATAGATTTCTGTTAGGGAAAAAGGCCTTTCAGAAAACCATTCCTACGGTGTACGGACTTTATGTAGTATCTGCGAGAAGGAGATTGGTCAAATACCGCATCCGTGACCACTGTCATCTCAGTGGAGATTATCGGGGTACATCTCATAGTAAGTACAATATTAAATTTCAATATACCAAGAGAATACCCGTCATTTTACACAATTTTAAAAATTATGACGCCCATATTATCATGCAGAAAATTGAAAAGTTTACAGACAGAAGAATATCACGTATTCTAAACAATATGGAAAAGTATATCTCATTCAGTCTTGGTTATTTTCAATGTAATTGCCTCGTTCCTGTTTTTAAGCATATCTCTTGACAAATTTTTGAAAATTTGTTGCATGTTGGTAAAACTCAATTTAAAATACTCCATGAAAATATCCCTTTCGATAAAGTAGATCTACTGCTACGAAAAGGTGGGTTCCCTTATAACAACATGGCTTGCAGCAGCAAACTGAAAGATAGTCAATTACCATTAAAGTCAGCATTCTATAATTAAATTCACCAAGAACATATTTCAGAAAGTGACTACGCTCATGCTAAAACTGTATGGGAAAACTTTGAAATGAACACTATGGAAGATTTTCAAAATATATATGTTTTAAGTGATGTTCTACTTTTACCAGACGTCTTAGAATACTTTCGCTCCTTGTGTTTTGAGCACTATAAATTAGACTGTCTACATTTTTGCACAAGCCCTGAAATAGCATGGGCGGCATAGTTAAAGATGACCAAGATTGAGTTGGAGCTATTAACTGATATTGAAATGCATTTATTCATTGAAAAAGGGATACGGGGTGGGGTGTCTATGATTTCTAATATACTTTCCGAAGCAAACAACCCCGATATAATAGATTTTAACCCTGAAAATGAGGTGAAGTACATTACAAACTGGGATTGTAATAATCTATAAGGAGCTGTTATGTCTGATTGCCTTCCTCAGAGTAATTCTAGGTGGTTGAACAAGACTAAAATAGCAGAGCTCAATATAATTTCAGTTGTTGATGGTAGCCCTGTGGGTTATTAATTAGATGTAGATCTAGAGTACCCGGAAGAAATTCATGACAAGCACAGTGACTATCCACTTTCTCCTGAAAAAGTCATAGTTACTCCTGAGATGTTATCCCCATTCTCTAAGTATATACAATCCAAGCTGAACTCTCCCACCGGTGGGAAAACAGAAAAGCTATTGCCCAACCTAAACAGTAAACAAAATTATGTGGTACACTACCGCAATTTAAAACTGTATATTTACATGGGTATGAAGCTTCAAATGATACATCGAGTCCTAACTTTCAATCAGAGCGCTTGGTTGAAGCCATATATTGATTTTAATACATCCTGACGAAAAAATGCATTAAATGGGTTTGAGAAGGGCTTTTTCAAACTCATGAACAATGCAGTATTCGGAAATTAAATCGGGAATCAAAGACATCCTTTAAATGTTCACTTACTAAATAAATTGTGTGAAGATTTACATATAGAACATTTGTTTCTACTTTAACCACCTTAAATGGGTTTGAGAAGGGCTTTTTCAAACTCATGAACAATGCAGTATTCGGAAAGTAAATGGGGAATCAAAGACATCCTGTAAATGTTCACTTACTAAATAAGTATTGCTTCACAAGCATTTATTGCTTATACAATATTCACGGTAAAGGTAGTTGGGGTTCACATGAGAAAAATAAGTCTACTTTTGAATAAGCCTATCTATGCGGGCTTCGCAATCTTATATATAAGCAAGGTTATCATGTATAACTTTCATTATAATTATGTTAAGAGGAAATATGGACAAAATGCAAAGCTCTTATTCACAAGACACAGACTTCCTCTGCTACGAACTGAAAACAAAAAATGTGTATGTGGATATATTTGATAATATAGATCGATTCGACGCTTCAGACTATCCAGAAATACATTTTTTACACAGTGCGTGCAATGAAAAAGCTTTGGGTAAAATGAAGGATGAGATGAATGGGGAGTGTATTCGAGAATTTGTGGGACTTCGACCGAAGATTTACTCCATTAAAAAGGAGAGTCTAGATGAGAAAAAAGTAGTTAAAGGTGTGTCAAAAACAACTCTCAAAAATAAAATTAAACATGCTCATTATAAAAAATGTTTAAAGCCGGGGATCTTACACTACGCCAATATGTATATGATAAGAAGTGAGAAACATAAATTATATAGTATCTATTTTAATAAACTTGCACTTTTACCAGGAGATGACAAACAATATATTTTAGATATTGGATGCGGTACTAATGCATATGGTCACTACAAAATAAGACAAATTTGTTCACCAATGGAGACATTTAAAAAAATTCACCCTTTATATTTTATTACGTAAATAGATCGAGTACTTGTGAGTATCATGGCCTGATTTCATCAGGTGAAACAGCACAGCTTTATCTAAGTTAAATATTTTATTTAAAAATAGTTATAGATGGGAGGTGACGTTACTCTCTTCCCCGCAGTGCCACCTGGGAAACATTTAAATAAACGGCTAAACGAGTAACACCCAATACGTAGTAATATTATAATACAATATTGGTGATTTATGGATCAAATTAGTGGTGTAACTATTTTAGAAACACCTGGTTTACCA
>CABFOV010005073.1:0-11426 GCA_902141375.1 Timema poppense
CCCTCCCATGATGGTTTTCCATTTTCCCTCAACACAAATGAGAGTACTCCCCCTCTAAAATGTAACCTTCCATAACCATAAAACCATCAGCGTAATTAGTGCATAAGCGTATATCACAAACGGGTAGTAAGACACGGTGATAATAATAATGAATAATAATATTAATAATAATGCTTTATATAGTTTTTAATGAAATCGAGGTTGTGCCCAAAACTTTCGAAATTCATAAATATTTAATTGGGAGACCACAATTTTAGAAAACAACCACTAAATCTAAATAAAATGCGTTACGACGCATCTACCACATCTTAGATATTATTGGGTTATCTTTACAGCGACAGGATTTTTATGAAATGTCATCTTTCTTTTGCTAATCTAAGACGAGGCTCAGGTGTGTATACATTTGGTTCATGCTACCCTGGTTATGGTAACGTTTTTATAGGTCATTTTTTGGTCATTTTTTTAATTTTTGAATTTTAGATAATTTTTATCCTTGGTTTGAATCTTTTTGAGTAGGTCTTACACAATTTTTGGATAATGATAGGTATTTTCGTTAAATAAGAATATTTTCTTACACATTACCGGATTTTTATGGATTCATAAATTAACAGTTTTATTATATTGTCAATTTTTCTTCAACCTTCTGTCGAAATGAAAAGCTAATATTGACAATACACTGTTTTCTCTAGGATTTATGGTTGTATGATTGGAAAATACACATTTCTGGTGAAACACTGAAATTAAACTGGAGAGAGTAGCGTTGGGAGGGATTAAATACTTCTGTGGTAGATATTTGTGGATTAATATTATATTTAGTAAATATTAAATAGTTTAATTGTTGAAGTTATTTAATTGCACGGATTATTTTCTAGTTTCCAGTTGTAAATTGAGTGTTTGATTTAGTCGTATACATTCATTGTAATATCTTGATTGCATTTTTGTTGTTGTAGATTTGATGTATTTTTTCAGGAATTTTAGGTCATTTTATAGTGTTTTTTAAAAATCTATTTAAGGTTTAAAATTCAGAATTCTGCTTTATTTAGAATAGCTCCCTCACACCAACATTAATTTTGTGGTTGCGGGGTATTAAGCTATAGACTCACCTTTAATTTGCTCAACATTACTAGATAAACTAAAGTTCTAGTTCCGGATGTGTGAACTTGAGGTGTTTTATCTTATGCGATTCATCACTGTGGTTTTCACATCCCCTTTAGCCACTAATTCTGATTAACTTCCTTTAAGCTACCTCCATCATTACTACCTGTTAAATTTAGCCGTTAATTACTCCTGCACACTAATTACATAACAAATAGTACCCAACAGTCCACCCTAGGTTAAGTTAATACCGGGAGCATAGGGGAGTATTTTATTAAGCCTGGTAGGATTTTGGTAGGAAGGATCATAGCTGACAGAAAAGTTACTAAAACTAGTCTCATATAGCCACACATCAAATCGTATTAAATTATCTACCTAAAGTGACAGCAGAATATATATATATATATATATATTATATATATAATAGATAGATATATAATAGATATATATATAATAGATATATATATAATAGATATATATATATAAGAATATAAATAATAATTTGGTAAAATAGTATCACTGTTGGCATTAAATAGTTGTATTTTCTAAAAGTTCCATCTTATATAAATTGTATAATACAGTTGAGATTTTTTACTAACTAATAGTTCTCTTAAATATTTCAGAATCTAAATATATTATAATGAAATTTTATTATAAGCATATGTTTGTTTTTTTAAATACAAAACAATGTTTGGTTACGTTAAGATTGTTAGAAGGTTTTCATCCAAGCATATACAAATATTTTTTTTAATACATAGTTCTATAAAATGTGTGTGTTGCATGATTGTTTATGGAAGTATTTTTAAAATAAAAAATTGAAATATTTTAATATATTATATTCTATGCTACTTGTATAAACTAACACATTCTCAATGGGAAAATTATGAGTACCCCTACAGATTTTCTTCATCGCCATATCTTACAACCGGTCCGGCCTAACACTGGTCCTGCCAAATAGCTTTTTATTAGCCGTGATGAGTTAAAACTGTGAAATATGGAGCTTTAAATACATCGATTTAGAAATAATGACCTAAGTATTAAATTTTTCAATTCATGTATCAGTAAAATAAGAGATTTACGTAAACAAATATATAAAAGTTAAAATTGGTTTTAATTTTTTTTATAGTTCAAAACTCGAAGTAATATCATATTTGAATGTCAAAGTTTTATTTTGAAAATACGAATCAAATTACGAAATGTTCATCGAAGCCTTATCACGAATGTTTTTAAAGTTTTGACTTCTATCGTAGTACGCTTCTAAGATATAACATAATATATTCACGTATTGAAGTTAATTTCAAAAGATAAAAATATATTATTTGTTTGTAATAATAAAGGTTTTGGAGAAATATCTTGGATTCATATTTGTAAGTGATTTGATATCAAATTCAAAACTACCTACATTTAACCAAAAATTATGTATTTGAATAACTACAATTATTTATTTGTATGCTATTTTCAACATATTTTGTTCAGAATATTAAATTAAATAACGCCTTAGAGGTTTAATCGAATATTGGTATTTTGCATTCAATTAGTTCCTGTGTTTGCGTGTGTTTATTAGACCACAAATAACCACCCCTTTGTGTATCAAAGCTACAATATTTGTTCTTTATATATATAAAACATAATTCTGGGTTAAGAACTTTAACTTTGAAAACATTACAATGGCTTTCGTGTTTATAACTCAAACTATAACTAATTTCGTCTAAAAACATTGTATTTGAATGAATATAAACCTTTCACTAGACAGCCTATTTACTAATTAAAGAGGGCTGGTTTAGAATTTGTAAAGGTATCACTTTATTAGTGTTATATTTTTAAACACCAGATTCAAACGTTTTCGGTGGAGTCACTCTCGCAATAGGCTGAATTACCGATAACATGGAGATAGGGGTTCGAACCCACAGTCATGTGCATTTATTGTTTTTGTTCCTAGATGACTTACCACTGTTCCTTCAAGCAAAGGTGGGTACAATTCCTTTAAATTCTAAACTACTCATTCCTAAATCATTAAATTAATTAGTACATACACGAATAACCTGAACGGGTAGAAATATAAGTTTAAAAAAATTGAAAGTTAAACTGGTATCTACGTTGTGAGCTGCGGAAGTAGAGTATATGACCTTGAATAAATTGTAAAGTCAAATACTAAAGCTAGTACTAACGCAAAAACAGTTTAAATATAGTTTAATTTTAACTTGTTGCTATAAAGCAGTATTTGATTTTAAAATAAAATTACATAAAAATGCCATTTGATAGGGATTAAATTTCCAATTAAAATATAATTTCTTGACGAGTAATCTAGAACATTTTCATTTAGAAATGGACTCGATATAAATAGTTTTTAAACTATCATTATATGTAGTTTAGACAGAATTATGATTTCATTTATTTAAAATACTATCAAAACAATATAATATGAATAAAGATATATAATTTCTTACACTGTGATTCACTCCTTACCTGTTCAAGCTATAGGCAATAACTAATAATTTATGAATGAGTAAGCCTTATTTTAGAGAAATTGTAACCACATTTTTGATTATTTATAGTGGAAAACCATTTAAATAAGCACACTCAATACTTACAATCAGGATTCAGACCCTGATATTTCCGGCTGTTTTGGCTATTACGAAAGTTATAACTTAAACCAAAAGGTGGCTAATATTTTATTCTGCTGTGCCACTAATTAATCTGATAATCATGGACGTGCTATTACACCCCAACCCCTACATGTCTATCTATTAATATAAAGGTAATGGGTTCAATTCCTGGTATGGCCAAATAACTTATCATTGGTGAAATGTGGAATTCCCCTTTCAGTGATGAATTAACGGTCGTGTATGTGCTAGATTTAAGTTAGTTTATAAGTAGTGATCTGATATACTGTAGGCAGTCTGTTCATAAAGTGTACTTTATACCCCAGATACAAATTTAAAAACTAGATATCCACTGACCTAGTGGTCTAGGGGTAAGGTGTCAGACTTATATGCTGGAAGTCCGGGGTTCAATCCTCGGTCCTGGTAAAGATTTATCTGATGGCCAAACCCTTCCTTCACCTCTGACAAGACGTGTATTAATCACAACCTGTAAGTGTGGGGAATGCCAGGTCTCCACCGTGGTTCGGATTCCACGTTAAACTGTAGATCCTCCATTTCATCCCACAATCCCCCTACCATTATACATCAGCGTAAGTGCGTATAACCCGAACGGGTAGTAAAACGTGATAATAATTATACTTAGCACCGCGTCTTACTAACAGTTTTGTTTATACGCTTAAGTACTAATTACTATAATGGGTTATGAATTTGGAAGGTTCAATATAAAGGATGTGAGCCCAAATTTGCGTAGAGAAAGAAGGGAAAACTATTTGGGGGACCCCCCCACAGCCCCCAGTTCATACGAACGAGATTTGAACCTCAATCTCCTATCCTCGGTAGTCTATCTCAAAACAAAACCAGCGCGTCAGCTAACTACGCCACCGAGGCGGGTTTAAAAAGTTAGAAAGCTAGAAAATAAAACACTAAGCATCAACAATATTAATCAATAGGCTTATTTTTTTAATAACTTAAACGCCAGAATATTTATTTTAGCATTATATTCTAATTAATATAGGATATTCTTTTACAGGTGGGGAAGTTTCAGTTCAGGTAGTATCCAGATGGTAAATTTGGCAACGCTGGCTTGAAGCCGTGTCAACATTACGAGCTCCGTGTCTTTGTTTCACAATGTCCGGTCGCTCTTTTCGCCAATCAAAAGGGTTTGTTTTTTTGTCTGGCGGTTAGCGACTCGCTCTTTGTACTCCGGTGACAGGGACTTCCACGAAACTGCCTATGTATCAAAATGACCGCTTCGAGGTTTCACGTGTTTCACATTTGTGAGAAGACGTTGCAGCGAAAAAAAATAATTTTTTAATAAAAATACACAATTAAATATACGAAGGGCCAGTTTCATAGTCAAATTTAGTACGCCTCAAGTGCGGCGCTACACTAAATACAAGACGACACCTACCTAAACCAGAATGAAATGGGCTGTTCTCGCATAGGAAACTGGCCCATTACATTCTGGTTTAGGTAGGTGTCATCATGTACTTAGTGTAGCAACGCACTTGAGGCGTACTAAATTTGACTATGAAACTGGCCCGAAGTCTAACCCTAATTTAATATTTCATTTCAATATGATTAAAGACAAGCTAGTTTCTTTCTTGTAGCTAATTTGAATTGCAAATTTTTTTATAACTTTATTGTATAGTTGAAAAACTTACACTGATACGCCATAATTTTACAATACTCTAATGCTATCGGTTGAGTTTCCTATTTTATACTTCATAGACCCACTTACTAAATATATTGCTTATTCCATGACATTAGGAGATGGAAAATTCTTTACCGCACTTCCAGTATTACGCCACCTATTCTTATCTTGAGTTAATTCAATCCAGTCCACCTTATTGCACACATATCCCTATCTTTAGCTAGTTATAGCCAATCCACCTCACTTCATACACCCTATCCCTATCTTGAGATAGCTCTAGCCAGTCCACCTCATTACATCCTGTCACTGTCTTGAGCTAATTTTATTCAGTCCAACTCACTACACCCTATCCCTATCTTGAGCTTGCTCTAACCAGTCGGCCTCGTTACATCTTGTCACTGTCTTGAGACAATTATATCTGGTACACCCCATCGCACCCTAATCCCTAGTTCTATCCCGTCCCACTGATCTTTATCTAGTTATACCCAGTCCATCTCGTTACATCTTATCTCTATATTGAGCTAATTATATCCGATCCCCCTCATTACACCCTTTATCTCGTTCAGGTCTATTCTAATGTTATCTTCTCATCTACGTCTTGTTTCCCCCAATGGTCTCTTATTGAGTTTGCCAGTCAATACGCTGAACATTGTTCTACATTGTAACCAGTAAACCATCAGGAGAAAGAGTGTCGGTAAGTTGAATTGCGAATGCCAATTTGAATACGTTATCACCTGTAATTAGGGTAATACTGATTTAACCTTCTTGACTACAAGTAGATTAAAAGTTTCAACAATCTCTCCTTCTTGAAGGACTTGTGCTACTTACTGATTATCCAAGAGGACAAGGCGATTGAGAAAAAATTATCCCCTTCAAAATGGTTTTCGGAAGAAAAAGGTTCCTCGTGCACCGGCAACGAATCCGGATGGTTCATGATGTAGAGCTGACTAGCCGGGATAAGAACACCGTAACGTCAGAATTAATAGTACAGTAGCCCCATGGCTTCTTTGGTGCTGACTGACAGCTGACTTCTGACAGTCAACATTTAGGTATATACCTAAATGTTGACTGTCAGAAGTGACAGCTGCTAAACACATGTTTTATAGGGATACATAATTTGGTCTGGTAACTTTTCAAAGCTGTCAGTCAGCACCAAAGAAGCCATGGGGCTACTGTAGGTTACCAAGAGGATGCTTCTCGTACTTTTCCTAGGTCTTCAATTCTTAGAGCAACAATTAATTGGTGTATATTCTACTTTAATTAGCTAAGCTTTTGCATAACCATTACGTAGTTCTGTGAATAGTTTCACACTCTTAAATAAATAACATCTATTTTAGTACTTCCTGTTTTGTGGCCGTCATAATGATTTTCCCCCTATTATCCAGACCAAAAACGAATAAAAGGGGTGAGACAGTTGCATTACATTATTTTATAATAAGTCACCCTAATTATATATTTTTTTAACACTTACATTTACTAAGGATAAAATAATCATGCAAAACCCTACTTCGTCATTTAAAATTATAGGTTATGTTTCTTATCGAAATAATGATCGTAGAATCAAACAGTTGATGGATGAGTATTGGCTGGTTAGCCTGACCAGAGATCTTATAGACATTATTATTATTATTATTATTATTATTATTAGCTCCACGTCTTACTACCCGTTCGGGTTATACGCACTTACGCTAATGTGTAATGGTAGGATGATTGTGAGATGAAATGAAGGACCTACAGTTTAACGTGGAAACCGAACCACGGTGGAGGCCTGGCATTCCCCACATTCACAAGATGTCTTGTCAGAGGTGAAGGAAGGGTTTGGTAATCAGATAAATATGGGCCGGGACCGAGGATTGAACCCCGGCCGCCAGCACAGAAGTCTGACACCTTACCCCTAGACCACCAGGTCACCCTCTTATAGACATTCACCTCCTGTTTGTTAGTGGTTTAACAGAAAATTAGGTTTGAGATATTTATTGGAGATCAACTTACATTTGATCTCTGAATAAGGCACTGGTTATTGTTTATGCAATCACACCTTCTTTAGACTGACGGACTATTCAACTCAATCTTCAAAATAACTTATTTCATGTGGAATAAATTTAACAGTGAATCAAGAAAATTGGAATAATGAGTAACGGTAAATTTTTAATAAAAAAAACAAATAGGAAAAATCAATATTACAATAAATACATTAAAAAGTATATTATTTGAAATTCTAAGTCACATTTTTAGGGTGTTGTAGGAAATAACGTTATTGTTTGAAAATAGAATTTCAACATTTTTTAAAAAAATTATTTGATTCTATCAAGCTGTAACTGTTAGGATTTCCATTTTTTTTAAATTAAAAGGCTTGGACTGATATCCAACCAAACAAACACAGTGAGATTTAGCACCAACGGACATTTAACGATATTCATGGTTTTACAATCTGTTGTAGCCCTACATAATCCCTTACCTGATAATCCAACAAAGGTTCGACGCAGCCATCTGATGTTTTATGTGTTTGTTTTAATGCCATTACACAGGCCGTTTATCTTTAAAATTACAGGATGATTCAAAAGTATCTATGTATAGGTGTTTTTTTTTTCAAGCACCGCTCTGAAATTGATTTTTTTTAGAGATAGAAGAGCCTATATAGTCCCTTCTCCTAGCCAGCTCAAGGAACTGTCGCAGGTTAATTCAATAAGAGCCACTACCCAGAAAGACTAATCACACACGACACTGTTATTAATTGATGTATTTAAAATGCAATTTCTGAACCTACTGATTATATTAACACACGAGAATTTTTATGAGAGAGTAAAATAGCCTACCAGTTTTGCCAGGAAAGGCATGTTCACATATTTCTTTTTACATGCCACAACTGACATGGGAAAACAGCTGGGTTACATCGGGTCCTGAGGCAAGAGCTTTACCCCAAAACCACCGCGGTCGATGTCAAACTTAATTAGAGGTTCCAGAGGACCGTAAGAGTTGATGACTAAACAGAGATTCGGCCGTTCACAAATATCCACCAATGAATATATACCGGCCACGGTACTGGCAGAGTTGGGAAAGATCACAGTGATTACATCCATCCAAAACTAAAATTGTGCATCATCCCTATGTGTGGAGACTTTTGAACCATCCTGTGTGGTAGGAATACGGTATCAAGAGCAGTAGGTATATGATATTTGCATAATTAATCAAACTATTTTCATAGATTAGCCTTTATAGCCAAGTTATTATAATTGTTAGTTACAATATTATAGCCACATTTAACTATATCATTATTTAAATTTAAAATGAAACCTGGACATAGGAATCGAACCCGGAACCTTTAACTTAGTACGCCAGTGCTCTTAACCACTTAACTATTCAAGGGGTCATCCCGTGCCCAAAATCATTCTTCACTCATATTCACTCATGGATATCTCAGTGGTCAGAGCATTGCCAAAGGTCCTGGGTTAGATTCCAGTATTTAGGTGTAATTTTTAAATATAAAGAATATTATATTTAGATGCAGCTATAACATTTTTTATCAAATATGATAGCTTAGCTATTTGAACTATCATGATATGTGCAATCACACAGATATATGAACTATTGGTAGCATAAAGCCTTACAGAGTCGGAGGTGGCTGCGTTATCTGATAGCTCGTGATCTCAATTGATCACAAACATGAAGCTGATGATTTAATCCAACACCTTAGCTCAGTCTGTTGTGTGTCTGCATAACTGAGCTGAGGGTCCCGGATTTGATTCCCAGCATGGCCAAAAATGTGTAGTTGATGAAAATGTGTATTTAGCCTTCAACATTGATAAATAAACGGATGGGGACTGGATGTTGTGCCTGTCATAGTCTTAAGGTATATTAAACTGCATACGAAGCTAATAAAGGCCTAGAAAGCCGGTAATGGAAAAATATATTACTTGAATAATTAAAAAAACTGACCCAGCCCATAGGATGGAAACTGTAATGGATGTAAAAAAAAAAATGTAGCCGCCGATTTACGCAGGTCCATCAAAGGCTCTGCCTTAAAATATGAGTGAAGAATTACCTTAGGCATGAAATAACTCCTGGAGTGCTTAGAGCATTGGCGTACTAATACAAAGAACCCGAATTAAATTCCCGTGTTCAGATGACATTTTTCAATTTAGAGAATATATTTTCACATATTCACTTAGAAGTCGTGTAATCACTAGCCGTTACTTTTTCATAATTAGTAGAAATACGTATAAAATAATACTATTAATATACTTAGAGTAAAATGTTACTAATATTTAATGCCACGACGAGTTTTCTCAAATATGAGATGAAATCAAGGAAGACGTGCGCGGAAAAGGAAATCAGTATCATCTTGTCTGGTTTTCCAGTTACTACAAGGGTTGGACTTGATCCCCCACCCGGTGTAGTTGAATAGTTTTTCCTACACGGTTTTACACTCTTTCTCCAGGCAGATGTAGGAACCTCCTCTTAATTCTACACTCCTCATTCCAACCTAAAATGCGGATATCCTGAGGGATGCCGAGTACGGGACTAAATTAAATAGGGTCCTCGTAAGAGGGTAGAGATTACACGAAAGCTCACACGAGTACTTGATGACAGCACCTCTTGTTGATGAGCCGCGAGTGAGGGTATAGTGCGCCCTAAAGCGAGGGTAGTATGAACCCTGAAACGAGGGTTGAATGAAGTATTCAACTAGTATATAATTTATTCTGCACCACATCTTAATACTCGTTCGGAATATCCACATATTTACACTAATGGATTAGGAATCGGGAAGATACAATTTGAAGGAAATATATCAACGATTTCTTGGAAGGTGAGTGACAAAGCACTAAAGAGAAAAACACCCTCACTACAACCAACGGGGATTTGAGCCTCGAACTCGCCATCATTGATATTTCAATCTACTCCGAGAGTGATGCTATAGACCATATCATCACCAAAGTGCGTTTGGCATGTATATCCTGCAAAGAGGATGGAGTACAGTCCAATTTTTAAAATAAAAACCTTATCTGATATCTAAAAATGCTACTAGCTCTACTTTCACGTATTCGTACGTTAATTTATGGGTTTTTTGTTTGTTTTCTAGCCCCTCATCTTACTATCCGTTCGGGTTGTGTGCTTATGTACTAATTACACTAATGAGTTAGGGATTAGGAAGGTTTTATTTAAAGGCAGTGCACCAGATGTGTGGAAGGAAAGTGGAGACCCATTTAGTAAAACTCACCCTCAGTGGACCCAACCGGGATCCAACCCCGATCTCCCAGACTCTAACACGAGAGTAGCGCGTTAGATCACGCAGACACCAAGGAAAGTGTTAATTTATGTTATCTTCAGTTATAGCTTTTGAAGGATATTGACTATATATATAGTTGCAATAATAATAATAATAATAATACTGGCATGTCTGGGCTACATTAGTCTGTAGCTCACTATCAGTTTGAGGAAATATTAACCAGTACTAACGTATCGTTTTCCAGGGAATGCCTGAACGTACTAATCTTACATACGTTTCATGTAGACTTATTCCCTGATGACCATGGGAATTATTATCTTTTTTTGGAGAAAAATCCCCTTGAACCAGCCTAGATTAAAAGCCAGGACCTCTAGATCATCAGCCAGGGGCTTTTATCCCTATAACACAAGGCCGGTTAATATTTTTATATATTTAAAACGTTTCTTCTTACCAAAATCCTACTATAGATTCAGAAATAAACTAAAACACATCCCACACGAACCAAATTTGCTATAAATTATCCCCCGAAACAGTTTGAAAGAAAAATAAACCCCCCAAAAAATATTATCACACGTTTTAAATTTTGCACTACAAGCATATGTTTGACAAATCCTATTAAAAGTTTATCTACATAATATTTTGTATAAAAAAACTCTTTTCTGTATTTTTTATTCATATTGGCCAGTAGTTTATACAAAAACAGGGTGAATGTATTTAGAAGAGGACAAAACAAGAAGCTAAGCTAACATTAAATACTTTTTTTTTTTTTACGTTTTCACGCATTTGTTTTAAAATTAACTTTAATTGTTTATGACCGTAAAAGTTGGACGAACATATGACCAAAAAA
>CABFOV010005073.1:15018-34774 GCA_902141375.1 Timema poppense
CCCCCCCCCCCCATTGCCCTCCTCACTCTTCCTCCTTTCCGTTCACAAAAGGCCATCAGGTTTGACAAGGAAGGATATTAATACTGCCATTAATATCGACCTCCCAAACATTAATTATGCCTTACCTGTTACTCGTATATTTCTTGCTTTGGGGGTGGGTAGGGTTGGGAGGGGTGGGAAAGAGTTTTAGGTAAACGATGAACAGTACAACGCACAAAGTAATAACTTGACCTTTTGACCTGCACTTGATTATATTTATCCACGCCCATGCCTGAAAATACTTAGGGTGATTTACTCTACAGGGTGGACACACATACTGCTGTTACTATCATTCTGATAGGAATGCACTTTTAGAAAAATACAAGAACATTTCTTGGCGATCAACGTTGATATTATTTTAATACATTATTATTATTATTATTATTATTACAATAGGATTTAGCTAATACGACTTTATAGTCAATTCAAAAAATTTGATAATTTGAACCCACCATGATTATTTATGAAATTTCTATTTAAATCAATGGTAAAAAAATAACATTTAATTCGAATTTTAGAATAAAATATCTGGGTAATTTGAAGCCTATAAATGTTTATTTTTGTCCCTAGTTTGTATTCAATTCAATCCTAACTTGACGATCCTTACCAAACCTCCCCATATGACGTGAACTTCAAATGAAGTTGGGGTTAAATGAGAAAACAAAGCATTATGCCCGGTTGCGAACGGGTTACCCAATATAAGAGATGTGTCAGCTCAGCCTTCATAAATTTATTTCTGATTTAGGTCTGCTATTTTCGTATGCTTATTTTCCAAAGATTTTATATTGTGTGATTGATTTTTATTTTCTACTGTTTATGTGTGCTTGATACAGCATAATAAAATGTGTGTGTTTATCTCTAGAATATGTGGAGGTTATTAATTTATTGTGTACCAGATGCCTAGATATAGGCCTACTCATGGAAATGGTTAGTTCGAATTTAGGATATTTGAAAATATCATCCCTTTGATTACATATTAAAAAGTTCTACTGTATTTTATTTATTTGTTAAGATAAATAAACATTTTCAGATCACATTAATTTAACTTGAATTAGTACATTACATTTTTATCTGTCAAAAAAAAGGTATTCTTATCTAAATAAATCTAGGTTTATAATTATGATTTTTATCCTTATATTCCTCCACTACTTAAGTTTAATTAGGTAAGGGAACAATAGCTATGTTATATTTTTTACAGTAAAATATTTTGTTGGTCAAAATACATCAAATGTTTAATCAGTAGAATCGTAGAGCTGAATTTTCTTCACGTGGCGATATTGATACTCATGACATATATTCAAGAACTGTTGATTTTACCATGCCAGACCTCCACTGTGGTTCGGATTCCACGTTAAACTGTAGGTCCTCTATTTCATCTCACAATCACCCTACCATTACACACTAGCGTAAGTGCGTATAACCCGAACGGGTAGTAAAGACGCGGTGCTAATGATAATAATAATAATAATATATTAGGGTGGGGCTATTTTGATCAAGGGGCTATTTGAATCAAAATAAGGATTCAAGCTACTGCGATGTTATTCATCACATATTTATTTATGTTTAGTTCTTCTAATTTACTGAATGATCTACTGGCTGTAAATTGGTATGAAAAAATTATAATTTTTAAACGTTTAAAGTTTTACAATATAAATAGAAGTGAGATTGACATACTTTTCCTAATGATGTAAATAATTGTCTTTGTTTTGTAAGGTCTTACCCTCTTATAGTTGTTGATTTCGAAGTATTTTTTTTAAACATATAGCTTATTCTTCTGGGCTCATCACCAAGAAGTTTGAGCGTATTCTATTGGAAAACAATAGATATTTTATATTGAAAAATAGTTTGCTTCCGGGGCTATTTGAATCACTTTTTAAGGGGCTATATGGATCATTATTTTCTTGCGTTTTTATTTATTTTTAGAATATACCATTAATTATTTATCGCTTTTTGACACTCCGTAGAATGAGCTTATAGGCTCTCAAACTATCGTCGTTGTTGGATTTGAAAATAAAAACTTTTGAATTCAATCTTTAAAAAAACTAAATATATTAACTACTACACATTATTTCTCACTGGTACTCAAAGCTTGAAGAATAGCGCTGGTTTATTATCTGTCTCGTTTACAATACTTAGATGTGCTATAGTTGTAAGTTGTAGATTGGACAGCCCTGTTAAACACTGACCTAACTGGCTAACCCTATAGCGGTAAACTTGAAGTGAGAGGGTTTCAGTATTTTGCCAGTCCACCTCAGACAGTTAAGTAAAAATTTAGTTTATGGAACGGTGTGTCTCGGTTTGATTTAGTGATACTGTGTTTGAATGTATAAACAGTTAATTGTTATTTAGTAATACTTAATCTTCAATTTAAAAAATTAAACTGGCTATACTCATAGTAAAATATAAAAATTAATATGTGATTCAAATAACCCAATTCCTGATCCAAATAGCCCCACGTTTTAACTAAAATGTTATTTACACTTGATAATGTTCTTTATTAATTATGTCCTACTTAGAGTTTTTTTCCCAAAAAAACAATTACTAGGTATGGTTCAGAAGATATGAATAAAGATATAAATAAATGTTAAAAAAAGTTTCGCAAGCATATTATAGGTGAAAACTTAAATTAAAGTTGAAATAACCCAAATAGCCCCACCCTACCATAATAATAATAATAATAATAATAATAATAATAATAATAATGTTGATTTTACCAAGTAAATAGAATTAAACTCAATGTTTCTACTGAAGCAATATTTTATTTATTTTGGCCCAAAAGTTTTACTATAAAAATTAAAAGAAAAAAACTTCCCTTAACTCTTGTTCCCTACATCCTCGCCATACTGTACGTAAGTGTAAGCACTAAAGCAGTGGCTCACAACCTTTTCTAATTAACGAACCAAAAAAATCTAGTCCCGAAAAGAGGACCAGCTTAATTTCTCTCAAGTCTAGATAATATACTTTACTTCACAAACGAGTCTTATTTACAAATTTTTGCCAATTTTCAGTGTATCGATTTTTTTTTCTTTTTGTGCTTTGCAACCCGTGTAAATTATTCATAGAAGTTCTTAATACGGTCGGTCTAATATTTTTTTTCTCCTTAACATCGCCTCCTACTAACCGTTCGGGCTATATGCCCGTGTACTAGTTACGCTAATGGGTTAAAGAAAAGTAATGTTGAATTTAAAGGAAGTGTACTCGCATTTTTCGTTGTGAGTGGTATAAAAAAACTCTCAGCATTGCACCCAACCAGGATTTGAACTCTATCTTCCTCTGATCGGCAATCTAGTTAATTTTAAGAGTGGTGCCCTAGACCATGTGGCCGCCGAAGTGGGCAGTCAATTACTTGATTAATTACGTATTTTGGATTTAGTTTCATTTTACTCGTGAGCACACAAACAAATAACTGTCACAAGACCCGCTTCGGTGGCCGCATGGTCTAACGCAATACTCTTGTGTTGAGCTAGAATGCCTAAGATAGGAATATCAGGGTTTTACCATGGTCGGGTGCACAGAGTGGTTTTTCCTAAATATTTATCCACTCTCCCCAAGCAAATGTGGGTGCATTTCCTTTAGATTAAGCCTTTATAACCCCTAAACCATCATCACAATTAGTACATAGGCGTATAGCTTGAATGGGTACTAAGTTACGGTGCTAAAAAAATCGTCACAGGCTTGTAAAGGAGGTTTACATGGTTGGAGTGACTCTCCCACGAGAAAAGATTTTTTTTTTTACGCACAAATGAACCAAAGTAAGCATTAGCATACCCGTTTCGGTGGTCGAAAATCAATGCCGTCATTCTCTCAATTTACTGGGTTGCTGAATACGGGGGTAACAGGGCTCGAAACCCGATCGGATGCATCGGGGGTGGTTTTTACTGAATGGGGTTTCAGTCTGTAAAGCACCACAAATCGAACCCAGGATCACTGGATTTGCAAATGCTTTGTTTAGTAGGTTTGGCCCTCTCACAACCATAACGCGTCTATCTACGATTAAAGTGAATACATTAAAGATGGGATGAAAGAAAATTTTAGTTAAAGTAAATATGTTTGCAGCTTCTATAGTTATAAAACAATTTCAGTCAGAATAAATAAATTATTGCTTTAGTGAATACGTTAATTTAATTTTGTACACACAGTAATCGCAACTGTTTTTTAAATGTCTGTCATGAGCAGCGTGGAATTTGAACAAAACCCTTTAATATTTTTTTTTAATGTTCAAATGTCAACATGCCCATGATAAATATTAAAGAACTGTTGAAATTACTGGACCATTTATATAAAAGAAAACTTAACGTTATCTAATGAAGCAACATTTTATTTATTTTTTGTCAGAAAAAGGTTTTTACTATATTATTATTACTATTTTTAGCACCGATTCTTACTACCCGTTTGGGTTATACGCACTTAAGCTAATGTGTAATGGTAGGGTGGTTGCGAGGAGCTACAGTTTAACGTGTGATCCGAACTACGGTGGAGGCCTGGCATTCCACACATTCACAAGTTGTGATTAATACAAATCTTGTTAGATGTGAAGGAAGGGTTTGGGCAATCAAATAAATCTGTGCCGGGACCGAGGATTGAACCCCGGACCCCAGCACAGAAGTCGGACACCTCACCCCTAGACTGCCAGGTCACCTGTTTTTTTACTATAACAAATCTAAAAAAATATAGACTTCATTTATCTGATGTATTTAACGTGCACTTTACGAACCGACTGATTATATCAGCAAACGAGAATTTCTATGAGCGAGAGTGAAAAGGCCTATAACTTTTATTGGGAAAGGTATTTTCTCATACCTTCCAGTGCTATTTCACAGGCCATAATCAACATGAGACAGACGGTTTTACTTCCCCTCCAAAGGAAATTTTTCTGCGGATTTTTATCGCTCAAGAAAAACCTGTCGCCTCCGCTTAGTTTGAACCCATGAACATCGGGTCCTGAGGGGAGCACTTTAACCCAAGACCACCGAGGTATTAAACATTAACTGACAACTAGTATGACTTCCCATTTCACCTTAACACAGGTTAGCTAGGACAGTTTAAATACACGGTGAAAACTCTCTGGTTTAAAACCAGTATTACCAGCTTCGGTGGCCACATGGTATGAGGCGTCACTATCATGTTAGAATATTCTGCCAATTACATATATATCGTGGTTCTACCCTCAATCGGGTGTACTGAGTGTTTTTCCTAAATGGTTTTTCACCTTTCATCCACGCAAATTCTGGAACACTTCATCTAGGTTAAATCATCCTCACCCATAACTCATCTTAATTAGTATATAAGCGTATAACCTGAACAGGTAGTAAGACGTGGTGCTAGAAATAAAAATAGAGGTTTGTTAAACAAGGGTACAGACAAGTAAGAAACAGGCTCTCAACCTTACGGGAGTTTCGCTGCGCTCCTTTTGTCAGCTTGAGTCCTTCAACACTGGGCTTCGCTAGTGTCACTGCTGAGTGATGATAGAACTAACCACAGCGATCCTAGTGGTGAAGAACTCAAGCTGCCAAAAGGAGCGCAACCATTTTAACGTGGAGATTGAATGTCTGGGTATATTATTTATCTATGAACAAGGGTGATATATTACTTTTAGAAAACCATTCATGATATCCTACACCAGTATTCGAACTCCAAACTCCTAGCCAACGGAAACTTTGCTCAGAGTATAAAGCAATGTGTCTACACGACAACAGATGTGGGTATTCTCTATAGAATAGGAAAAACTTTACAAACGGGGGTCTCTTTCAAATTGAAGTCTACAACTTTATACTCAAAGCATTCTGCCACAATTACTAATTACTATACTGCTTTCAAACGTAAACAATTCACCAAAGTTAATGATCTGATGCTTGAAACACATTAATTATATTTTAAAATGTCAAATTTTATTTATACGTGAATTTATGGACACGCAGATTAGTTGCTATACACTTTTAGTTTGGTTTACCTGTGATGGGAATGTCAAGCAAGGTTCGTCTATTTAAAAGGTGACATTGAGATGGTTAATTCTCGATAGGTTTTCCCAATCTCTTTCATGCAAATACGGATAAAATTTCTCCAAATACTATCTTTCTCATCCGTAATACGATAAAGTCAATTTGATCTTAATTGGAAATAAAAATATTTAAACTATCATTATTTATGAAAAATATTTTCTGAAGAAAACAAAAACCTACACTATAATATTTACTACAAAACTAAAGATTGAGGTTTCTAAAGCTATTTTTCTAGCTACACTATTTTATAACTAGATTTATTGATTAAAGCCACTAATTAAATCGATTTATGTCAGTCTAGAGTGTTTATCCAATACTGGACTATCATTACTACTCGGCAGGATAAATGAGCTGTCATGGAATATCTTGATTAGAACTATCCATATTATTATTATTATTATTAGCACCGCGTCTTACTAACCGTTCGGGCTATACGCACATTAATGTGTAATGGTAGGGTTATTGTGAGGTGAAATGGAGGACCTACAGCTTAACGTGGAATCCGAACCACAGTGGAGGCTTGGCACTCCCCACATTCACAAGATGTCTTCTCAGAGGTGAAGGAAGGGTTTGGTAATCAGATAAATCTGTGCCGGGACCGAGGATTGAACCCCGGCCGCCAGCACAGAAGTCTGACACCTTACCCCTAGACCGCCAGGTCACCTATCCGTATTAAATCCAAGCTACTGGAAGAATCATACAACGGATTCTGAAATACAAGTATTTACTAATTAGTTATTTTAAAATTTATTGTTTTAGTCAGTGATTAACTATATACAACCGTACGCATTTATGTAGGCCTACAGCTTATGATGCTTGTACATTGCGTAATTGAAGATTAAATAACTGTTAATTAGCAAGATGTAATTAGACAGGATAGTGAAAATTATTTAGCTGGAATATTTTGTAATTAAATACTCACCTAATTTTTTTTAACTATCATTAAATTTATTAGTAATGGAGATAGACCTAAGTGAACAATGAATCATTAATTCACCTGTGTCACCGAATCAGTAAACACTTAAAGATTGGCAGTTAGTTTTAGAATAATTATCTGACGAAATAGTGTGTGTAATATAATCCAAATTCAACCCAAATTTAAGGGAAAGGTATTAAATACTGAATACAAAATTTGAATGATTAATATATTTGTTACAATATAAATGTTTAATTTGAGCCTTTTAACATATATATTTGTTACAATATAAATGTTTAATTTGAGCCTTTTAACATAATTTGAGGAGAAAATTTGTTTTGCTAAATAATTAGTTTACAAAACAAATTATTGGAGGAAAGGTTTTAATTACACTTTGATTTTAAACAAAAATGAGATTTATGAATAGATATATGTATATGTAATTATTTTTTAATATAATACAAACACCATATTATTTGTTTTTTTAAGCCTCGTGTCATATTGCCCATCCAAGCTACCTGCATATTTAAATAAATGTGGTGGGAATGAGGAAGGTAGAATTTTAGATTAAATGTACCTTCCTTTACTCGAATATATAGCGGAAAGCTATTTTTTTTAATAACATCTCAGTACTGGCAGACCTATGTCTTCATAGAAATACCTGGAAGCACCGGGGATCAAACCCAGAACCTCTGGCTCTATAGCCAGGAATTCTGACCACTATATCACAGAGGTGGTTACTCGTTTGGGCATATATGTTACCCTAATGTGTTAAGAATGAGTAAGGTAAAATTGAGAAGATATGCTTCCACATTTACGTGTAGAAAGAGTGAGAAAGAGTGAGAAAGCACGTAGGAAAAAAATATCCTCAGTGAACCCAACTAGGATTCGAATCCTGACCAACCCATTACCAGCAAACCAGTTTAAATGAGCTGGACATCAATGCCGCTTAACCACCGGCGCTGGAATATATTAATTTAAATAAAACAATATTTTTTTATAGTTCATTAACTTACAAAACTTTTTAATTAATCGCGACCCATAAGAGAGAGAATATATTTCATCATCATGAACAGCTTCCAGCCATTTTCTGGGTCTGGAACATAATCCTCTCCACCACCTCCCTCCCTGCACCTTGGTCCAGTCCTCTCCTCCCCACTACTCTTCACTCTCCTCAGAGATCCGTCCCTCGATCTTCCTCTAGGGCTCCTATACACTTCCATATTCAACATCCTCCAGGGCCTCTTTCCCTTCTCTCTCCCTCTCTCTCTCTCTCTCTCCCTCTCTCTCTCACACACACATACATACACACACACACAAACACACACACATATACACACACTATATATATCGTGATCGTCTAAATAATCAAATTCGAGATTTTCATAGATTTCGACGTTTCATGACCACCTGAAATAAAAAAAAATGTTTTCGCAATGACATCTGGCTGTTTATTTGCTACCTAGACTAGACCCAAAATCGTTTTGCAAATCAGGCCAAAACTTGATAATTAGTATTTTCATTCATCTCCAGAGGGATTTTTAGAATTTATTTTTTTGAACTGTTTCTTAATACCCATCCGGGCTATATGCTTATGTACTAATTACGCTAAGGGTTTCAGGGATCAGGAAGGTTAAATTTTATGTAAATTAACCGGAATTTGCGTGCAGGAAGAGGAGAAAACTATTTTTGAAAAACCATCTTCAGTATACCCGACTGACTGGTTATTAATGCATCACTGGAAAAGGATAATCCCACAATTCACTAAAGATGGATTTTTTTGGACATGACGGGAATCTAACCAGGGACACTTAGCTCAGTATATAGACTTGTGACCAACGGAGCTAAGGTTTATTTATGTGAGAGCTTCACATCAATATCAAATTGAGTTGATTGACTCCGCTACAGAGAAGTATCTGCTAGGTATATTCATGGACATCTCGGGGACCTTTGACAACCTGTGGTGGCCGGCATTGCTTAAAAGTCTGAGGGATTTACAGTGTCCAGGAAGCCTATATAAGAGCTTCAAGGACTACTGTAGGAACAGATATGCTACCCTGAGATGTCCTAGAGCAAAGATTCAGAAGGTACTAACTAAAGGTTGTCCTCAGGGATCGGTCTTTGTCCCGGTCTTCTAGGACATCGGATTTTAAAAGGCGGATTAATGATGTTTGAGAAACATATGGAGACATATGGAGTAATCGCATTTTCAGCCGACCTCCTAATATTTGTGGAAGGTGGCTCTAGGAAGAACATGGAAGAAAAGAGCAACCATGTGTTAAAGGGTCTATAAACCTTGTGTAAAAGTGTCAAACTGAAGATGGTACCAGCGAAGACAACGTTCATATTAGTTAGGGGAAAGCTAGTTCAGAATCCTAGCATTAAGATAGACAGAAAGGTAATCAGGAGGATCCATATGGTCAGACCCCTAAGAGTCACACTGGTCGAGAACAGGAACTTCACGGCTCATATGGAGAATATTGTGAGCAAAGCCCTAAAGGTTTTGAACAAGATCATAAGCATAGGTCAGCGGAGATTCCACTCAGCTATGCGGATAATCAAGACGTAGCACCAAACAATATTTCTCTCCATTGTCGTCTATGGAGCTTGTATATTGGGCCACAGACTGAATAACGTATTACTGGCTAGAGATAATGGGGGAATTCAGAGGAACGTTCTTCTGAGGCTGTCGGGAGCTTACCGGACTGTGGCGACATATGCCTTGATCTTCAGCCTAGGTGTGTGGCCACTGGATCTCCTGATAAGGAAAAAAAAAGAGTCGTATATTGGTTGAAGAAAAATAATCTGAAAAAAGTGAAGATGCTAACGTCCCCAGAAGTAAACAATGCTTGGAAGATAGAAGTGGCACTGTTAGCAGAGTGGCAGAGACGATGGAAGGAAAGTGAAACTGGGAGGTGAGCATTTCAACTGTTTCCTAATGTTGTGCACCATCCCGGAGTCTGGTCCACTTTATAATTGGGAAAGGACCATATCAAGCATCCTTAAGAAAGCAGGGATCGATTGATTAGAGTGAGTGTGTCTGTGGACAGGAGGGAGTGCCAGAACATGTAGTATTTATAGGAATGTATTCAAACCCAAGAGGTCAGAAGAACCTTCCAACTGGGAATACAAGGAAGACTTGTAGGACACATTCTGTTGAAACTCCTGGACGCTATTGCATCGGACAAAGCTAGGAACGATTACCTGACAGCACTGAATGACGCAAGAGATAGAAGACCAAGACTAGACAGACAAGAAGCACAAAACAGAACTGACGACAGTGACAATGATGACGATAACACAGTAAGTGACACTGAGACCGACACCAGTGGTACTCAGTAGCGGATATTTTGGAATAAGTAGAGGGGTGTAAATTTAGGTAATGACGTAAGCAACCCCTCTGAGAGGAGAGGCAATAAATAGCCGGAATGTGACGGACACGATTTGGGACCTGGAAGACCAGTTCGGTGATGGATCCTGAGGGAGGTTGGGGATGCCCTAACAACTTGAAGGACCAACTTTCCAGCCTAAAATTTTTTAAAAAAAACCTTTAGGTGTGACAACACCCGGGCACAGGAGAGAACCTTAAGCTGGATGAGCCTCTCTCTTGGTAACAGTTGGGCCTCCTGGGTCAAGATGGGAAAAGGTGGCTGTTTGGAAGCCCCTTGGTCACCATCGGGCTTAAAGTAGAGAGCCCAGTGAAGAACATCTATTTAATAATAAGATTTAGTTAATTTAGTATAGGGTAGGGAGAATTAGGTTAAGGTAGTATTTAGGTGCTTAGCCTGTTTGTAATAATAATTTAAATAATAAAAAAAGATTGTAAAATAAAAAAGGATGTACCAAAAGTAGCATAGAACAGACAGAATTTAAAAATTGTTAAGATACCTAGCCAAACAAACCAGGGATAAAAAACCAACATTGATATCTATCAAGTGTAATGTAAGTCATGCCGACCACTTCTTAGACCACGTTCCTTCTTGTTTCCTCTGTGGTCGACCTTCTTGTGTCTGTTATTTGTGTTTCCTACGGAGCGAAAATTTACAATGCCAACTTGGGTGATTATTTAACATTTCCAATGTTCTTTTGGTAAAAAGAAATTTATAAATAAAACATAGATTCTGGGTTGGCCTTTATGTATGCAAGTTTCTATACATGTGTGAAACTGAATGCATGCATATTTATTCATATATGTGTGTGTATTTATAAATATGTGTGTGTGTCTGGCTTTGGATTTATGCATGCATTTATTTGTGTATTGTGTATGTGTGTTTTATTTATACAGGTGTACATATGTGATTATGTTTATGTGTATATGTTTATATATATTTATGCACGTATATGTATGTGTGCCCAGCTAAATATGTATACATGTGTATTCATATACACGCATATAAACATAGGCACACATACGCATATATACATATGCATAGGAACACATTCATATATATATATAGGCATACATATACACAGAGAAACATGGACATACACAAATCTATATATAGAAGACCACACACATTTATAATATATAAACACATATGCATATATGTACACATCCATCTGCACACATAGACAGTTACACATATACACATGTATATATATGAGAATGTATTTATTATATAATCATATATATAGTATGTATGCATGTGTATATACGAGTTTGTATAATGCATGTATGTAAACATCTATATAATGGTTGCATACTTGTATAATATGTATATAGTATGTAACTATGTTTTATATGTGTTTATTCATGTACGTTATATATGCATAGTGAGAGTATGATATAAATAAAGCTTGAAGATTTTTTTTTTTACTGTTGAGTTAGTATTTTTATAGGTATTTATACTATTTATAAAAACTACCCTCTGTAGATCACATTATTTGACGATTAAATATACGAACATTATTTTAATGCATATTTTAACGGTCAAATAAGTGTCCTCCCATCTAAATCTGACTGTGTGTGGGTTTGTATGTTTATATTATGTTTATAAATGAAAATAATGTTAAAAGTAGTGATATTTTCATTTTGTTTAGTATAAGATGTTAATTTTGTAACTATTACAAACAACTTCCCTTTGAATAGAAACAAAATAAAACAAAAAACTTAATAATACTTTAAATAATCGAATAATCACAAATAATAATTTTTAACTTAAATGTTACCAATAGTCTTTATTATATTATATTCTTTTATTAAACGAAGAGTACAATATAATAATATACACTTTTTTCTTATATATAAATAAAAATTAAAGTGTTAAACTATTATTTTAGATAGTTTATACGAACGTGCATTGCTCTAGTAAATACACGTTTTTGATGACATGATTTATATTTGAAAAAATTACATCATAATTTTAAAATTTGTATGTCATACACCAGTATAAATCCAGAAAACGGTGCATTAGCTGTAACTTACGGTTATAAAAGAGTTTTATCAATTATATATTCAATATTTATTGTAGTGTTGTATTCAGTTGTGTATTATTTAAAGTATGACAGAAAGGCTTTACACATATTATTTATAGGGTATGTGGGGGTGATTATACCTGCTGTGGCTTGGGGCTAAATCCCCCGGTAGGCGATAGCAAGGAATGTTTTAATATCAAATTGCTCTTGACATTTTTTACCTTTTTTTAAAAAATAAATGATATAAATTGTTGGTTCTATCAATTTTATAAGAATCCAAAAAGCTACCAGACAAGGCAAAGGGGGGAGGGGGTAATATTAAATGGAGTGTTAATAATACCTTTTGGAGAGGAAGGGGTTTGAACTCCAATCCCCTTAGTATTCCCTCTTCCCCTCTAGGACCATGTATTGTATTATTATTATTATTATTATTATTATTATTATCATCACCGCGTCTTACTACCCGTTCGGGTTATACGCACTTACGCTAATGTGTAATGGTAGGGTGATTGTGAGATGAAATGGAGGACCTACAGTTTAACGTGGAATCCGAACCACGGTGGAGGCCTGGAATTCCCCACCTTCACAAGATGTCTTGTCAGAGGTGAAGGAAGGGTTTGGTAATCAGATAAATCCTTGCCGTGACCGAAGATTGAACCCCGGCCACCAGCACAGAAGTCTGACACCTTAGCCCTAGACCACCAGGTCACCAAGACATTATTCTCACTTTAGATTGGGCTNTAAATCTGTGCCGGGACCAAGGATTGAACCCCGGACCGCCAGCACAGAAGTCTGACACCTTACCCCTAGACCGCCAGGTCACAACCATGCATTGTAGTTACTAAGGTATGTTTATTATTTCAAACAATATTATAATCTACATATTATAAAAGTGTGCTAGATATATAAAATAAAATGTGTATGTAGGAAGAATGTTTTTTTAACATCTGAAAGAGAGGCAACGAATAAAGAACGGATTTTAAAAAACAAAGCAGAAAATATGAGAATGTAAAACAGTAACCTTGTGGCAATTGTACTTGTTGTTGTTAAACGGCCTGTTGGGTATGTTTACTTATATCTATATAAAAAAAGAAAAAAGTATTTTTTTTTTTAGCTTGCTTTCAGCTCTCTCATGTGTGGTCTACCAATTTTACGAGCCGGCTGATATTGCATGCAGAGGGATTCAAATCCCATAACGCCGAGTTGTAAACTGAACGCTCCGCTCGATGCCTACCGACCCTGGGGAATAATTTGAAAAAAGTATTGTAGCAGATACTCCACTCCAATACGGGGTGTTGTATCACTGGATGGGATTCAGGGATTTAATTCAGGTGTGTAGAATCGCTGCTGGAAATTTATGATTTTTCTAAGAAAAAAAGGATGATCCACAGGAACTAGGTTACACAAGATGATTAAATAACGTTGGCATTCTACTGGAAATAAGTTACAAAATACAATTAAAACTTGAGATTCAACTATAACTATATTAAAATACAAAATAATATGAAAACTGACATTCCCCGGTAATTATTATTATTATTATTATTTAGCACCGCGTCTTACTACCCATTCGGGTCATACGCTAATTTCGCTAATGGATTGGGAATTGGGAAGGTTGAATTAGAGGAAGTGAACCCGCATTTGCGTGGAGGGAGAGTGGAAACCCATTTAGGAAACACCCGACCGAGATTCGAACCTCGATTTCCCCATCCTTGGCGGTCGAGCTCAACATGACTAGCGCGTTAGCCAACTACGCCATCGAGGCGGGTTTCTCCGGTAATTAAAATCCGAGATGAAACATTGACATGCTACTGTAAAAAAGTTACAAAATAAGATGAGAACATTGGTACTCCACTGGAAGTATGCTACAAAAGAAGATGAGAACATTGGTACTCCACTGGAAGTATGCTACAAAAGAAGATGAGAACATTAGTACTCCACTGGAAGTATGTTACAAAAGAAGATGAGAACATTGGTACTCCACTGGAACTAGACTACAAAAGAAAATGAAAATATTGGTAATCTACTGGAACTTAATTAGAAAAGGAGATGAAAACTTATCCCTCCACTGGAAAAAAAATTACATAAGAAGATTAAACTTTGGCACTCAATCGGAACTAAGAATTAGATTACGGAAGAAGATTAAGGCTATAAACAAGTCGCCATAAAAAATTTAAATCTTACACGAAATGCCAGACATCGTAAACTTAATGGGTTGAAATATTAATACAATATTTTATCGAAAATTGGATAAATCGAACTTTGAAAAATATATCAGTTTCTACCTATGTTGTAAGTCAATCTATTTACCTATTCCAAATGTAGGCAACATATTTTTCAATGTAGCCACAGGTGTGGCAAATGAGAAGTACAATTCGCTAATCCATGTAAAAATTCAATCGAACATTTTAAATTAATACACAGTGACTGAACAAATTTATTCAAAACATTTACACTTTGACTACACAACTTCAACTGTGTCAGAGATAAATGATGAAAATTGTTCTGATTGAAAAGGTGAGACAAATTAATGCAAACTTTAAGAGTCTTTTTACCTGGAAATTTAAAGAAACTTTGGTTGAATATTAAGGACTCAATTAATATGCCGAGTGCTTCCAATGATATGCAGGAAACAAAGTTACAACTGGCACTCGCCATCAGAGGAAAGTTTTATTTTGTTGCGAGTGATGGAAAACTCAAATTCGCCACAATTTTAGGGCCAATTCGACACTTTCCGACAGGTTTTCCCACCCCAGAGTTAATATCTGAATCCACAAGTACAAGGATAAGTATATCATCTGGATCTGGTCTTGTTGAAGGTCTATCAAAATGTAACAAAGGAAAACCGTTGTGGAAGAATCCGGTTAGAACAAAGAAACGATTGCCATAATAAAAATATGATATTTTTAAAAGTGGTGGGGGCCAACTTCACGTGCGTAATTCTTAACTCATAGTTTAAGGCAGAGTTTGTGATGGACGTGTGGAAATAAATGGATATATATCATTGAATCCATATACACTGGCGACTAAGGATAGGCTTTATGCTGCATTTGTACCAATTGCATTGTCCATCACAGACTCTGCCATGAAGAATGACCTTGAGCACGGTATGAATCTTGGATAAATTGGTAATAGAGAATAAGTGTGTTTAACCATGGGTCCCGGGCTCGGTTCTAATGTTCTAAATTTACGAACATTATACCTGATGCGGCCGAAATTGTACAAGCGATTGCTTTCTCCATATTAAAATACAAAGTTTTGGTAAAATATACATGATGCACAAGGTAAATATTCCAGAATTGTTGGTTTTGTAAAATATGGACCATAGCTCGCGTTTCCTTGCGCCCCTTCTCAAAGCACACCGACACAAGGGATGCTCTTGTTGAATTTTCAGACGGATTACAACTACTATGTCTATAACATATGGATTATGGACTCTATCGGAGATACTAACCACTTGTATGTTGTCTGACGACTCCCCTCTCTAAGTTCACATCCGGGAAACCAACTGTTATCCTACTAACGGCCCACAGGGAAGGTTAGGCAAGCGCCTTAATGCTCTTTGTAACGGCCGCACCCCCAGTGCATAAGTGGTGTTTACGCATTTTAAGATGCCATTAACGCCTCATCCTATTTCCCTTCTATCAGAAGTACCACTACCAGACCCTAGACCATCGATATACCACACAGTGAGAAGGAATTCAGACTATTCCATTCCTAGCCGGTAAAGTCTCAACATTATCTGGGAATCGAAACCGGAACACCTAGATAAGATGGGAGAGATACTCCTTCAGAAATAAGTGGTCCAAGTATAAATTAAAAAGCACACTTTATTCACGCATATATACATACACACATATATACATGTAAACATATACATACATATGGATGTTGAATTAAACATTCAAGCTACAATATTTGTTAACCACGGCTATATCTGCATCTAAATAATATATTTGGGTTTTGGCGTACTTAGACAAACATCTCGGGTTCGATTCCCGTGTCCACGTCTCATTTTTCAACCTAAAATTTAACAAATATGTATATATAATATATGCATACCAATGTGTTTCTATAATGTATATGTAAAAACTATAAAATAGAATAGCTAGCTATGTTTTATATCAGAATGTGCTATACCCTAGGATGCATTCGTGGATCTCTCGGACCCGTGTCAAATTTTACAGCGTTATATTTTGGAAACTTTCAGATTTACAGCCTTATTAATCTATGAGATCCTCACTTAGATATTAATTAACATATTTTAAAACTTTAATTAATATGCCCTTTATAATAAAATTCAAACTAAATTAAAACCAAACATACACGTACTATGCAATCCTGGGGTCTTTCAGACCCACTTCTATTGGTAGCTGCATTGTGCCTTGAATTCAGTGCTTTCGTGTAAACGAGATTGTTATTTCAATGACAAAAAGCAATATGCATGTGTGAGGTCCGTCCCTTCACTCCCTCCACCTCAATCCAGCCACCTCCCCCATTTAACCCTTCTTTTACCTCTTGGACTTATGTATACGATGATAAAACCGCTGTCAACAAGAGCCAAATATGTTCTCTTAAGGTTTTATAATAAACAATTTGATTTTATTATTTGCTGTTAGCTCAATTTGTCGTGTGCATAAAAATGTACTTCGGTGTCACCAAAAAATGCCTGGAATATTTTAATTTCAGATAGTATAATAGGTGAAATTTTCAACAGAACAAATGGAGAAGCGAAGCGTTTTGCTATTTAAAATAATAAAGTTTAGAAAGAGGTGAAAAAAGAAAAGATACTGGCATTTTGTGGTCTCTTACTGCTTTCTGGATATGAAAAGTGCTGGGATATAACAATTCATGAACACTAAAGAACCATTTTGAGACCCTATGCATCATGCAACAATGTATGTCAGTAGGTTTGAAGCTATACGCCATTTCCTAAGATTTGATGATAAGAGGACAAGAGATTTTCTCCTTCAATGTGATCACCTTACTGCATTTGGACACATCTGGGACATATTCCTGTCAAATGGTTGAAATTCACTTGTGCCACAAGAATCAATACCAGTAGATGAACAGATTGTCCCATTTAAGGTACGCTGCAAGTTTTTGCAATAGTAATACTAAGCTTGCTAAATATGCCATATATTTTTTTTGTATGTAATTCCACAAACTCATATGCGCTAAACATAATTATTTACACACATAAACAGTCTAAAAATGATGTACAAAGAAATTTGGAGGACAATGGTCAAAAATCTGTGTGGTGAATTCCGAAACTATAATTAGAATATAACAATGGATAATGATTTAAAAAGTGTGTCCTTAGTTGAAGAAATGCTTTAACAGCGGTTGACCATTTTAAGACCTCTTCGTCAAAATAAGTCAGATATTCCACCAATCATGAAGTCTTCTAAAGCTCGTAAAGTTTACATATCTCAATTTTGTTACAAGGAAAAAGTCACAATAGAAGCTATGTTCCAAAAAAGGGAAATGATGTAGTACTTCTTAGCTCAATGCATAGTGAAAAAGCAATGAATCAAGCATACAAAAAGAAAAGAGAAAAAATTATTTATAGCAATACCACAAAAAGTGGTGTTGATTCTATGGATAAAATGGTTCGAACATACACATGTAAGCGACAAACAATGAGCTAGCCTTTAGCTTTGTGGTACAATCTTCTTGATGTGGGTACCTAGAATGCATATTTGATATATATTGCACATCATCCAGATACAACGGGAGTGTGTCAAACTAACATCGAATCTTTTTGAAAGAATTTGTAAGAAAGTTTTTTACTCCCCATATGATGGATATACTAAAAAAATAATGAAAAGATACCAGAAACACTCATCAATAACATGGAAAGGTGGAGTGTGACAAGAAAAATTCATAATCAGCAGGATAACGGCCAAACATTACAGAAAATTAAACGACGATGCACATTTTGTCCTGAAATAAAAGACAGAAAAAGATCAAAGATACGAGTAAAATGCAGACGCCATGTGTGCAAATAACACAACCAAATAGTTTGTGAAAAGTGTTTTTGAATTCCAAGTGAAAGAAAAAAGTGCAGAACGGTTTAAAATATACAATTAAAAATAATATTCTATAAATTATATGTATATTTATTCAAATCAAAACAATTCATAAGATAAAATAATGTCATAGTGTCATATGTTGTTAGAGCTGAATAAAAATTCAATCTGTTAATGTATAAAAAATTATAGCAATAACTTTTTTCTTTTTCTAGATAGGCAAATACTTCCACGGAAATTTTTAATTAACATCCCTTGTAGGTGACCTGGTGGTCTAGGGGTAAGGTGTCGGACCTCTGTGCTGGGGGTCCGAGGATCAATCCTCAGTTCTGGCACAGATTTTTCTGATTGCCAAACCCTTCCTTCACCTCTGACAAGACGTATATTGATCACAACTTGTGAATGCGGGAAATGCCAGGCCTCCACCGTGGTTCGAATCCCACGTTAAAATGTGGGTCCTCTATTTCATCTCACAATCACCCTACCATTACACATTAGCGTAAGTGCGTAAAAACCGAACGGGTAGTAAGACGCGGTGATTATGATAATAATAATAATAATAATAATAATAATAATACAGGCTATTTTCGTTAGTAAATTAAATATTCTGAGTCTTACATTATTTTTAAGAAATGCGTTTGTAAAAATCCTTCAAGAGTAAAATAATAATTTTGCGACAGTGTAAGATTAGGCCTATTCTTAGAATTATTTAAGATTTTTTTTTCAATGTTACCTCTTTAAAACTCACCAGATAAAACGTAAATACACTAATACGGAAAATCCTATCTCGACTTGCAGCTATGTCACAGGTATGCAAAGTCCTTAAGGCAGCTAGAGCATAATTGAAACATGACGCACCTCAGTGGCCGCATGGTATAAGGCGTTACTCTCACAGTGACTACCGATGACTTGTAGATTATAGTTCGAATCTACGTCGATTGTACCAAGGGTTGTTTATCCAAAATTGTTTTCCACTTATATATCCATGCAAATGCGGGCACACTTCCTCTAAATACAACCTTCCTTATCCCCCTAAGATCACTAGCGTAGCTAGTACATAAGCGTATAAACCCGAACGGGTAGTAAGGCGTGATGCTGAAAAAAACAAGAGACATGCGACGCGCACGATTTGAGAAACAAATAACGCGTTGACACATTTAAAACCACTACTGGTGACCTGGTGGTCTAGGGGTAAGGTGTCAGACTTCTGTGCTGGCGGCCGGGGTTCAATCCTCGGTCCCAGCACAAATTTATCTGATTACCAAACCCTTTCTTCACCTCTGACAAGACATCTTGTGAATGTGAGGAATGTCAGGCCTCCACCGTGGTTCGGATTCCACGTTAAACTGTAGGTC
>CABFOV010005074.1:0-28605 GCA_902141375.1 Timema poppense
TATCGTTTGACCGAATTATGTGAAAATTCGGCGCGTCTCTAAACGATGAATGGCGCGTGTCTAGTGATGCGTGTTGATAGACACTAAACTTACCCTCCTACCATACACGCCCACCCCCTCAAACCTCCCTCTCAAACAAACTTCTGAAAAAAAATTATTGTTTTTCTGGTGACTCATACGTTAAATGGCAATCACCTTCTCATAGTTCTGGCTTCTCTTTAAAAATTATTATTTTACACCTCGTCTTACTACTTGGTTGGGCTATTCGTATTTTAACTACGTCAGTGGAGTAGGCTATAAATTAGAAAGGTTGAATGTATAGGAAATGAACCATCATTTTCATGGAGGTATCATGGACTGACTTACTCAACACTGGCAAATCAATTTGGGTGAGCCTGGCATTCAGTCCATGATGGTATGATTGATGCGGAAAAATAAATATTTACTATTGAGTGTATTTAACATGAATTTTATTATATCAGTACATGATTTTCACGCTAACTTTATTTTAGAAAAGAACATCACCAAACCTCTGTCTTATAATTCATACTTGTGGAAGGAGAAAACCCCGATTTCACAGTTTTAAAGTCTTTGAGCATGCGTATTCAGAAGACAGACTTTTACAGCTTACCCTACCTTATTGTACCCTACCTTACTTAGCTGTCCGACTGAACCGAAGTCGGTTCATTGCTTCTCTTTTAGTCTCTTCCACGCTTTTCTGTAAACAGTGAAAGTCTCATCCAGGCCTATATCCATTGGTCTAAGGTCACTTCTTACTCCATGACCCCATCCGAGCTTTGGTCTCCCCAGTGGCCTTATTTCCTATGGTTTTTTCTAATTACACCTGTTTTATAATTGCCTTCTCCCTTTTCAATGCATGCCCCAACCAATAAATTATTTTGATTCCTATTATTGCTATAATGTCTGCCTCCTTATAAAGATCATGTAGCTCAACATGTTTACCAATTCTGAATTCCTTGTTTTCTTGCAATGGTCCAAAAATTCTCAATACTTTTTTTTAAATGCTAAAAGCTTCTTCTCCATCTTATTTATTAACGTTCACACTTCTTAATTTTGTTTTATATACTATAATTTTCGTTCTTCTAGACATTATCCTTGTTCGAAAAATTTTATTTAACGCATAGAAACATTTATTTGAACCAAGGGCACCAGCAGAATTTTTCTTCAGGGGAGACAAACCGGGGGTATGGGGAGTATAGAATATAGGCCAGTACGGCTGAGGGTTAGGAGGATCTCCCCCGGGAGAATTTATTAAATTGAAACCTCAAAAGACGCTTTTTAAGGAAATCCCAGTTTCTTGAAAATAAGATACGACATAAGAAAAATGTTTCAAACTTCTAATATTTATGCAACCTCAGAATATCAATGAGCAATTGCCCCCTAACCCTTGCGGGTGCCCATGATTTTCATCTTAAATCCAAGCCAATATCTCCTTCTCTATGTTGTTTTCATTTACTGTAGTTCTAAGGTATTAGAAGGATATAACTTTATCAAACTTAATTTTTCCAACCTATAAGGTTACATTTCTTCTTGTTCTCTCTTTATAACCATGTTTTTGGATTTTTCTTTAGTTACTACCAATTCTATTTTATATGCTTCTTCTGTTAATGTAGCTGCTTTTATAATTCATCTCCTGTTTCCCCTACTGCTACCATATCTTCCGCAAACGCCAGTACTTTTGTTTTCACACACGCCCAAAATTTCGTATCCGTTAAGGAAAATCTTTTGGCTGCGTTTTCTATTAATAGATTAAACAAATTGTACTTTCTAGCTGCTCGTTCAAAATACAGCTTCTACTATAATATACTAGCTGACCCCACCACCATGGACCTCTTTCAAAATGCAGGTAGATCTACAGTCCAGTTTTCATAAGAAGGGCCTTTTAGAAAATAAAAGTTTTGTTGCTGTCAGCATTGATAACATTTTACTATATTACTATAGTATTGTTTCTTAGCTGTCAAATAAAGTCCATATTAAAAAATTGAACTGTATATGGGTGTTAAACGTTCTTAGTGGAGTGCCCAAAGGGGGTGATGGGTGTTGCAATGGCTCAAACCCACTTTGAATTGTTAAAATAACACTCCTGTTACAGTAATTTCAGATGATGCAGTGGAGTACTCAAGTCACATGGGATATAAACTCGAATAAAAACGTATTAGCATGAATATAAAAAAAGCTTATGCCTAAAATCCTACCTTAGTAGTGCATTTGCCTACTGAGCTATGGGTCCCAGATTTAAATTACTAGTGTGACCGAAACATGTGTCATTTGTTGGTGCAATCTCTTGAGTATAATAGTTTCCATCTCAAACTGTAAAACTCATTTCATATTTACTTGATCAACTTTTAATATAGTATTAGTTATTCGTCTCTTGGTTTTGTTCTACAGTTTTATATTTGCTCTTTTATGCCACTTTTTTAGTCATTCGTATTAATTTAGAAATTATTAATTTATTTTCAATGAACAGCGATGATAGAAATATGTTCAAGTTTAGTGTACGCTAGAGACTTGTTTTTTCGTAGACTAATTCTTGTTAAGATTTGTGAAGAAGGTATTTCTCATTTACTCATCTACTACAATAAACTTTGCTCGGCTTAAAATTATTAATTATAAACCCGAAACTAAAGCTTAAAAGCTTGTAAAACCTTAATTGCAAAATCAATTATTTACATCACTAGGAACTTATGTCAACCGCTTTTACTTTGCTCTCTTGAAAACAATTTTTCAATGGTTACTCCTTTCAAAAATTAAGTATTTTATTTTTGAGTTTACCAAGTCACTGATTAATTTGATTATTTAAATGCATTCAACCGCAATGAATATGCCTCTAAAAATGCGGATTAGATTTAATACGAACGAATATGTGTCGAATAAACGTGAATTAGATTGACTTGCTACTCTGATTCAAATATCCCCACACTATCAATAGCTTGTGCCAGTGGTATTCAACCTGGGGTACACAAAGAGATCTTAAGGGGTATGTAAAATGTAAATATATATATATATAACTTAATGATAAACAATGAATAATCAGGGCCAGATTTAGGGTTAGTCACAAGAGACACGGACGTAAGGATATGCAATATGGGAGCTCTATTTTTTTTTTCTCCTAGACGCAGATTACAGAATACATTAGAGCGTCGATAATCCAGACGTCAAAAATCCGGATCACCAAGAAAAAATATTATTTACAAAAACAACCACAGTGAGATCAATATTAGAGACACGGTTGTCAAAAAACGCACCTCATCCCTTGTTAAAAAAAATTGAGACTTTTTTCGTGGTTAGATTTTTGCTTTGTTATATTCCTTCAGAATTTTTAATATTTAACAGCAAAATATGTAAGTTAATTGTTCAAATAAGGTGAAAATGTTTCTACTTTAACACTGAATTTTCCTAAGTATCACGTCTATGGTTATTTATTTATTTCTGTTATAGGTACTGTATTTTCTAAAATCTGGAAACATAAATTATCCGTACAGGGTCGATCCCCAATTAGTCCAAATTATCGACGCGCTACTGTAATTTGCATTATGAATTAGGCACCAAATATTTTGGGGTTACCCAGTTAAAGATAAATTATATTTGGGGGTTCGCGAACAAAATTTTGAATACCATTGGCTTAAGCTGGCGTAAGGTGTAACCCCCACCATAACAGACGCACACACTACGCATGCGCATAAACTAACCCTGGTCACGAATATAGGTGTCCTCAGTACGGGTAACTACTTTTCTCAATGCTCTTGTTGGCTTTGTGTAGCAATTACTGGCTCGCAGGGAATGACTGCCATCATTCCGGATGTTTTATTTGGTGTAATGGAACAGACATTTAACCCAATAACGGCCATAATTGTGTCCTTCTTTGTGCAGAACTGGAATAACTCAGCGTCTTTGTATGGTGTGTACACTGTCTTACTACCCATCCGGACGATAGTTATACATATGGACACTCAATCTACCCTGAAAGGTAGTACTCTTACCTTGCCCGATTACAGTATGATCCTATCTTATAACCTGCAACATAGTGTAAGCCGTCACTGGATGACCGTCAAGTTAAACTGGGTGTACTGTACATTCATGGGCTAAGAACGAGCACAGTAGAGTTTAGAGGAATTGTATCTGAATTTGCGTCTAAAGAGACTGAGAAAAAATATTTTAAACTCAATGTTTTCAGCTTGAATTCAACGCTGGACCTTTCGTATTTGCATGTAGTAACAGTGGGAAGACTTTTTAGTCAAATAACCTCCAAACATTCATGCAGAATTTGAACCCTAAACCTCTATTATTAATTATTATTATTATTAATTATTATTATTATTATTATTATTATTATTATTATTATTTAGCACCACGTCCTACTACCCGTTCGGATTATACGCTTTAAGTACTAATTACGCTAATGGATTAGGAATTGGGAAGGTTGAATTTGAGGAAACGAACCCGCATTTGCGTGGAGGGAGAGTGGAAAACCATTTAGGAAAAACCACCCCCAGTTAACCCGACCGAGATTCGAACCTCGATCTCCTCGTCCTCAGCAGTCGAGATCAATACGACTCGCGCGTTAGCCAACTACGCCACCGAGGCGGGTCCTAACCCTCTCTTCACTGGCAAGCCAGACAAGACGAGGCTAATAACTTTGTCAGAATACTCACCAGCGTGGGTTGTATCTACATATGTGTATAGGACCTATATATATTTTTCCTTCACCAGGTCTTGCTACTCGTTAGGATTATTTGCATAGGTTTTAGTTATGCTTTTGTGGTAGGAATAAGGAAGGTAGAATTTATAGAGAATATACTCGAATTTGTGTGAATGAGCATTGGAAAACAATTTAAGTAAAAATAATAACTTCACTGCATCGAGATGGGATTTGAGTTTTGACATCTCTGTTACCGGCAAACCAACTAAATGATTTTGGCATCGAGGCCACTTGCCCAATAGTGGAGGTAAATCCATAAAATAATCCTCTTGTGAATGTATAACAGTTGAATTACTTTATGTTTTTCAAACAGATAGTTTAAGACAGTTACAACGTGTAGGGAGGGCTTATGTGATGTATGGATTCCCGAATAGTTGCAGGTCAAAATTGTGGAGGGGTAAATTTAGGAGTGCTAAGCCAAATCAAGAGGCATAATGGGATGGAAGTTTGTTTTTTAGCGCCGCGTCTTACAAGCCGTTCGGGCTTTATGCTAATGAACTAACTACGCTAGTGATTTAGGGAGTAAAAAGGCTATATTTAGAGGGAAGTTAACCCGTATTTGATTGGAGAAACAGTGGAAAAACATTTTGGAAAACCACCCTTAGTTCACCCGACCGAGATTTGAACCTCAATTTCCCCGTCATCGGCAGTCTAGCCTATGGCGAGAGCAGGGCCTTAAGACATGGGATGCGGCCACCGAAGCGGGTGGGACGGACGTTGAATCAAGATGGACAGACCGGTTTTAACCTACCCCACGAGGTAGAAACAGGCACCACCTGGATCGGTGGGTGGACTAGGGAGTCAGGCTCATCTAGTCTGATTTTCTGGTGGTGGAGAGCTTAGGATTCGCACCCCTGATGGGTGTATTGAGGATTACTTTCCCTAAACGGTTTCTCACTTCCTCCACACTCAAATGAGGGTACATTTTCTAACAATTATAATTTCCTCATCCCTTTCCTAATAGTTTAATTAAAAGAAAATAGTCTATTTTGGAAAAAAAGATGCAATACAAACAAAAAAGCCACAGCTTTTTATTACATTTTGCTCTATTAATTTACTCTTTTTAACATGGTGTGTACAATGGTTTAATCAATCGGGCTAGTACAATATTTTTATAGAATATTCACCTACGTTAACGTGAGAGGAAATTAATACCCACCCGTAACCTCCTTCCCCCCTTCACTCACCATCTGAGATTCTGACCTCGACCTCTCAATCATCGGTAAACCAGACCCCAATCTCTCTGCCACCGGCTAATTAAAACAAGGTGAACTCAATGATTTTGTCTGCGTGACCACCAGTGAGGTAATATTTAATTTCAATAAAATATTAAAACTCATAAAAAAATAAAATATATTTTAAAATTTTAAACTTGCTTTTAAGTAAATCGAATGATTTTAAAAATAAATTATGTAAAATTTACAGAACTAGTTCCCTCAAAATAATCAGAAACATATTTATATAAGAGACTCAGTGGATGCCGGGATATAAAGGTGGACTCTTGAAATTTACAAAACTAATATAAAGATTAAATTAGTTCTTGGTGAGGAAGAAAATTGTAATTTTGTATAGGAGACGAATAAAACCTTAAAAATGATCGAACCCCAAAATAAAATATTATTGAAAAGGTGGTGTAAATTATAGTAACTCTTAAAAATCAAGAGCAAAATTAGTACCTAATTACTGGTGACATAATAAGTGGTGAACCATTAGGCTTTTTGGTGACCCATGATGGGTTTTTTTCAATATGTTTATGTAACATTGTCTATGATTTCATTAATACTCTTTGGTGAACTATAATACTTTTTTTTCCTTTATAGTTCTGTAACAATGGATATTATTTTGTTTCACTTATCTTTCGAGCTGTACGTGTTTACATTTTTAGGTGAAGGTGCAAAATTCTGTGTGGTGCACCGTACCATTTATTTAGTTTATTCGTTTGCATTACTAACAAACTTTTATTAATAATATATAATTATTTAAATGGTATTTTGAATTAGAACAGTGAAAGTTTTTATAAGGATAAAAAATTATATATTAGACTATTTATTACTTTTGGGCACATTTGACTTATTATCATTAATGCATCATACATACCCAAAATAAAGATTCAGGCCATCGCACTACCCGTTTGGGTTATACACAAATATAACTACACTAGTGTGGTAGGAATGAGCAAGAATGAATTTAGATGAAGTGTACCCACATTTGCGTGGAGGGAGAATGGAAAATAATTTGAAGAAAAAGCACCCTAAGTACAACCCAAACGGGATTCTAACCCTTATCTTTGATTCGATCGGTAGTTCCATCTATTGCGAAAGTGATGTCTTAAACCAGTGGTTCCCAACCTTTTCTTTATGGTGGACCTCCTGATGACAATGATAATTCTTCGCAGCCCCTCTGGTCACTCCCACCATACGAGGGTAATTAAAAACCTACGCACAACTTTCTACTATGATACGTAGCCCATTCATATTAATACATGAAAGAATATGTTTAGTTGGACATTAATGGGGGGAAAAAAGAGTTTAACCAAATTGTGAATAGCGAAGATTTTTTATATGGTTTGAAAATAAAAATATAAAATAGCTCAAAAATCTAGATTGATTTCATGGACTTCAACAGGACTTTTTGTGGACCACAAGTTGGAAGACCCTGCCTTAGAGCATTAGACTACAGAAGCGGGCTTATGCAATATATAACTAAGCAAAATTTGATCTCACGTGTTTCAAGTCAATTTTGAAGAAAAAAAACTTTTGTAAATTGTTGTTTTAGTTAAGATTATCTCAATTAAAAGATTGTCACGCATTTATCCGTCTCGCAAATATATCCTGTCACTCCGACAAGGTATGATACTGACTTTGATGTGTTAGTGGATACGTGGACCAAGAAGTTTAGCTTGTTTTATCTGGTTTGCCGGTAATGGATAGGTAAGAGTTCAAATACTAGTTAGATGAACAAGGGATGGATTTTCGTATATGACTTTTCACGTGACACAGCTACATTTCCTCTCTACTCCACTTTCCTCATCTCTACCTCAGTTGTGTAGTTAGACGCGGGTAACTCGGATAGCAAGACTCGCTTCAAAAAAACAAAGTCAAATTGTTGAAACACACTTGTGAGACAGACGAACACTACTTTTTAGGAAATTTTGAACTGTCAAGTAAAGCCCAAATTTATGGTGATCCGACTATAAGTGTGGTTTCTTTGACCTATTCCTGGTGGCCTCACTTTGTTTCATAAAAATTCCCGGTTGAATCCCGACCACATTACGCGTCTCTAAAGTGCGGAGAATTTCACTCATGAAATACACCCCCCCTCCCCCTTTCATCCGACAACAGTGGCTCAGCGGGCAATATGTGGCTGGAAGCCTGGAGCCAGTAAGCCCCTCCCAAGCCCTGCATGCGTGCCGTACGGCCGATATGCATATTTGATGTGATTTTAATGTGTTCGCTCGCGTCTGTGTGTGCCAATCTGTAAGCCGCTTACTACCGGGTCGTTTGTAACCACGGTCCCGCACTCTTTTTATGCTGAAGGGGCAGGAAAGGGATGAAGGAAGGTCGAAACAGAGAGGAAAGTATTAGGCAGGAAAGTGGTTCATGTGAATCATATTGTTATTAATGTAGGGAATCAACTAAAGCTACAGTTTAAATAGTCGTATGAATTATAACATCATATTTCTAAAGTTCACGAGTGTGTAGAGAATACAGAACCAGGTTCTACATTAATAGAAAAAACTAGTTTAAGGGCGCCGCCTACTTGAATGGAAACGTCCTCAAAAAACCATTTGTAAGGGGTTGTCAGTTATGAGGCATTAACAATTCTAAAATAATCCTCACTTGTCTAAGAATTGTATGTTGTGGCGCTATTTAAAAAAAAAAAGTTGTTTGTTACAATTTTCTCTAATTTCAGAATCAGGACGTTATGATTTAAGTAATCGTTTAAAGTGAAATAATTCTACCTTTTCATGCAATTTTTAAAAACTATTTAATTTGCTTGTTATTAAATTGTTATAAACATAAAGATACCTTTCACCTCCATTTTGACATGAGCTGTATATTGAAATAAAAAAACTCTTCTTATATAATGCCTAATTTTTGAACGTCTGCGATTCTTCAGGTGCTTTGATAGGTTTTTAAATAAGATTTTCCAGAGTATCATCCATTGCTTAGACTGCAGAGGTCTACAACCTGTTTATGTCCAAGGGCCAAAGCTCATCTCTCTTGTTGGCTCGCGGGCCGCAATACTGTACCGACAATATTTGTATTAGCTCATTCTTAAACACTTATACTCACACTAGAGACTAGAATTCCTCGGGAAATATATTCTCTCTTGTTTGTTTTTTTCCTAATTTTTATGTTTTTCATAACATTAAGCAGCACAATTATTTGTCTTGTCTATTATAGTTGTAATTTGCCAGTTTAAGATACATTTTTATTAAAGCACAATAGTTTTCTTCGCGCAAAAAGCAAAAATCACTAATAAATTAACGCAAAATAAGTAAATAAAATAAGTATTTATTTTATTGGTCGTTTATGTAAAATATAAACCTGAAGTTGTAAAAAAAAACATTCTTGAAATAATTTTATATTTTTCATGAACCAACGAGCCGAACAAAATGTTACCATGGGCCACGGGTCGAAGACCCCTGGCTTAGAGAGTTAACTAACCACAAATACTGAGTCGTTTGCAACAAGTCAGAAGAAAATTTTTTTTCCCTTCATGTTCTGCTTCTTAAGCTATCCGAGTTATCTTAATCTTTTGCACTAATGAAAGTATTGATAAGTAAGATAGAATTTAGAATAAATACACCCGCATTTGTGTGGAAGGAGAGTGGGAAATAATTTAATAAAAATTGCCTCAGCACACACGACCAGGACTCGAACAATGACCTCACCATCATATAAAAACCAGACTATACAAGATTGACACCATGGCCCACGTACTGTACATACCAAAGTGGGCTTTGATTGAATACAATTTAAAAAGGAAATAATATTATTATGAGGTTTTAACCATACCATTATTATTATTATTTGTTTTTAATATTTTCAATAGCTTAATTTCTTGTAAACTTGCCCTCGATTACGTAGGTATTCTTGTCCCTTCTCGGGCCTCTCGTAATCCCAAATTAGTTTTTCTCAAACTCTTACATAATGATCCCTATTGGCCGTTGTATGCACAGCACTAATTCCAAATTTGTGAGTTCGACTATTATTACAAAATAAAAGCACAACTCAGAGAGTTATTTAAGGTACTCCCTTACAACTAATTTACTCTGTAGAGGCTCTGCCTCTATTACTTTAATTTACATGTTTCTGTTTTATTATTTACTTATTGTTACCACTTTTTAAATACTTATTCTTTGACTACTCCCGTGTTTGTTATTTATTATTAGTATGTCCTATTTTTTTGTAATTATTCATCAGAATGTATCATTATTTAGGTACTGTCGATTATTTAATTGTGTTATTATACATGGGTTTATGGTACTTGTGTACTTTTCAGTGCTGGCCTGTCATAGGCCTCACGACTGTTGTCCAGCACTATAATAAAGGAAATTGAAGTTGAAATGGAAATAATTATTATAATTATTATTATTATTATTATTATGTTTTAACCATACCATTTTAGGAAGTTATTTTAGAGAAAAACACTCGTATAAGAGTCGATAGTGATTGAAAATTATAATGATAAAAATATTATTTGTAAATTCACTCCCAAAGCATTTGGCCGAGATTAGAACAACAGCCTCTCCATCACCGGTAATCCAGTGCGACAAACAATGATGACCGCCTAAATCCACATATGCTAATAATACGTCAAACAAGATACATTTATATTAACAATGGGATTATGAACCAACAATTAACTTACTTTATTACTGCATTTTAAAGGAAATCATTACAATGAACAGTCATTCGTCGCCTAGACAATAGTTGCAGCTAAGTGTTACCACTTCCTAATACACAACAATGACAATACCTGGTAATTGTTAACTTGCCTTAATTTTGGATATCAGACTAAAAGATAACTACTTGTGGAGGACCGCCATCATTCTGAAGTACCACTAAGCACCACAAATGTCGCTTGTATGGGCTCGTCTGACTTGGGGAACTGGTTATTATTTGTATTATCTTTTAAAAGGGTTTTGTTTGATTCTTCCTATGTGTTTATTATAATAAATACTCAGGGTTTAAATGTTGTATGACTTATTGCTTTGTAAAAATATTAACTTAAAATATTCCTACTATTTGGTGCGAATCAGGATGGTCTTTCTTTAGGATACAATCCATAGAGAGGTGAGTTATGAATGAGGCCTTGGACAGTGTAAGGAACGTTGTCTTAGGTAAGTTTTGTTAACTTTGAGTATTTGTTTATTTACAATCTCTCCCGTTCTTAATGAAAGGATCGATTTTATTTTGATTTGTTAGTTTAGGATTATTTAAATAACCTCTTGGAATTTATAGATGAAAATTGATAGTTTTTGTTTTAGTTTAAGTAGTACCTATTACTATATTCTGATTGAATTAACTTTTGAGGAAGACAAGCCCAAGAGGCCTTTCGAGAACTCTCTTAAAATGTACGCCTTTGAGCGGTGTGTTTATATATACGGTGTAACAGAAAAATATTAACCATCAGATCAGCGTCAATAGCTCTTAACATTTGAGGAAAGATTTTGTTATATTATGATCATCTGTATTATTTGATATTTACCTACCAGTTATTTTGTCAACAAGTCAACATTTACTGGTAAGCGTAAGAATTTCAACTATTATCGCCATTAAGAAGATTTTTACCAAACATAAGTTTGAGAAGCTTCAGCAAATAAAGTTTTGATTATAGATTATTGTATCCATTTCTACGGGTAAAACTAACTTTCAAAAACTTTTATAGCTACTTTTATGTGGCCCAGCCCTAAGCTGTATTTATTACGTAATTTAAACCCAAATGTGGCCAAATTAATTAGCCCCCATATTCATAAATTACCTACGCGTCACTTTTGTAGACATCTTGGAGAACACTTGAATTCACTAGGACCTTCATTTTTTACAACTTCAAGAACTTAAATTATATTAATTCACAATTAAATGCATAGATTGCTACATTGTCACTTTGAACTATATTTTAATAATTAATATTGAAAAACTTTGTATTTATTTTGTCGTAAAACGCACGATTGTAATTCGTCGTCAAGGTAAAGACACATCAACTAAGACATTGAAGATATTGATTTTTAGTTTGTAAGAGGGTATTGTCAAATTTGTTGTGTGCTGCATTTCATGTTTTGCTATTAGCGTGAACTGTTATTTATGACGAGTTGTTGTCATAGGTTCACAAGTATTATTATATGTGATAAATATTCCTGACTGACGTTACATATTGCACTTTTAAAATTCACATATTTCAACTACAACACTTGTTAAAAACTTCATTAAAGTATTTATTATTATTATTATTATTATTATTATTATTATTTAGCATCGCGTCTTACTACCCATTCGGGTTATACGCTTTAAGTGCCTAATGGATTAGGAATTGGGAAGGTTAAATTAGAGGAAGTGAACCCAGATTTGCGCGGAGGGAGAGTGGAAAACCATTTAGGAAAAACCACATCCAGTTCTCCCGACCGAGATTCGAACCTCGATCTCCCCGTCCTCAGCAGTCGAGCTTAACATGACTAGCGCGTTAGTCAACTACGCCACGGAGGCGGGGCATTTAAAGTATTAATATTTCCTAGTATTTGCCCCTGTTTCCAGCTTCCTACTTCTGTATCTAGAGGTTTTTTTAGCACCGGGTGACCTGGTGGTCTAGGGGTAAGGTGTCGGACTTCTGTGCTGGGGTACAGGGTTCAATCCTCGGTCCCGGCACAGATTTATCTTGTGAATGTGGGGAATGCCAGGCCTCCACCGTGGTTCAGATTCCACATTAAACTGTAGGTCCTCCATTTCATCTCACAAATCACCCTGCCATTACAGATTAACGTAAGTGCGTATAGACCGAACGGGTAGTAAAACGCGGTAATAATAATAATAATAATAATAATTTTAGCACCGCATCTTACTACCCGTTCGGGTTATACGCTTATGTACTAATTACGCTAATAGGTTAATAATTGGGAAGGTTGCATATAGATGAAGTGAGCCCACATTTGCATGGAGGGAGAGTGGAAACCCATTTATGAAAAAACCTCCTAGTTCACCCGAGCAAGATTTGAACCTCAATATCCCCGTCCTCGGAAGTCTAGCTCAACACGAATCTAGCGCGTTAACTAACTACGCCACCGAGATGGGTAGAGTCTTATAATTCTTCAGAATTTTCCTAGATTGCTCATAAAATTGTATCTGGAAAGTTCCAACAAATTGTTTGTATTATAGAAACCTCATACACACTACATTAGCAACTTCATAATATAATACATTAAAAAAATTAACATTACTTCTGCTCCAAACGCATTTGCTGCTCACTCCTTGTATCTCACTACTTGCTTCTTGATAGTTGCATTTCACTACTTTCTGATCTATCCGCTATTTATTTTTTATTTACTTGAGGTATTCAACGTGCACTTTCTGAACCGACTGATTATATCAGCATACGAGAATGTACATGAGCGAGAGCGAAAGGGCCCACCAATTTTACCGGGAAAGGTATTCTCACATACCTTCAAAAGTTCTTTTACGGGTCACAATCTACATGGGACGAACGGTTTTACTTCCCCTCCAAAGAAAGTTGTGCTACGGATTTTTATCGTTCAAGAAATATCCGTCAGCTCCAGTTGGGTTAGAGCACACGAACATCGGTTCTGAGGCGAGAACTTTACCCCAAGACCACCGAGGTAAACCTCTATTTGCTGAACCCTAAGTTTTGCTCACTACTTGCTACTTGGGGGTGGTATTCACACCCTATATATAATGCTTTAGTGTGGGAGGGTTCTTTCCTCTAAGCTACCCTAACCTCTATCCGCGCCTTGGATAAGGTCATCAATAATCTTAGCACCGTTGCAAAGGTTCGTTTAAGATTGTCCGCAAGGCTGGGGTACTCCAGACTTGCAAGTTTACAGGCCTTGACTAAGCACCTTGTGAATACGTGATGAGGCCAGAGACCCCAAGTATATCTCAGTGGTCCCTGATGGTGAGAACATCTTAGTGCAAAGACGACCGACTACAGAATCACGGGACAGAGTTGATGTGCCTTATTCCCTATAGGTAGAAGGCAGCTGCCACAAAGTATAGGCTAACTGACTTTTTTATCTGGTTAGTTTTAGGACAAATAATTTTAGATGTACTAACTTTTCTTGTGGTTAATTTAAGGCCAAATGATTTCATGCTGCAAATTACTTTAGACCATATTGCATGTGATAAAATTAATTTGCCTAATTACTTTGGGCTAACTGGCTTTTGGTCTCACTTCTTAATTCATGTGATTGTTTTTTTAGCCTGTATGCATATATACCTTAGGCCAACTTACTTTATGTGATTCTAGTTTTTAGGCTAAATGATTTTAGGTCAAATGATTTGAGAACAAATAAATTCTGGACAACTCATATAAAGAGCATTTTACTCTTAAATTGCAGTAGGCCTATAGGTGCTCATGGGCATTTATCAACTAATTCTAGCCCGTGTGTTTGGTCGTTAGCAATGTCCTAGAAGAGTTGCCAATTTTCAGCCTAAAACTTATAATTATTATTTTAATTAAATAAACATAATATATTATATTACATTAACTTATGATCTAGTTGAACTAAAATAAACTAACAAATAATATTTATTTATTTTTCCAAAATAGCAAAATATACATTACATATCAGTTTCACGAAGTACCAAAAATATCACATCATGAGTTCAATTGTTTGAGAAAGTCAATATTACTATGGTGATTTGAGTAATTGTGATGAAAAACACCTTCTAAATCTGAAATGAATATAGTTTAGGCCTACATGAAACTAGAAAAAAATGATACAGCCTTTTAAACACAAACTTAGATGTACCCGCATTCGTCGGGAGTAGGAGTGAAAGAAAATTTAGGCTAAAACACTCTTTGTACACCTAGCTGGGTTTTACACTCCGGCCTCTCCCCCGACCATCAATAAGCCAGACATCCACATCGGTGACCTCATGGTCTAAGGAGCTACTCTCGCAATAAGCTAGACTGCTAATTAAGGGGAGATTGGGCCTCGATTCCAGTCAGGTATACTGAAGGTGGTTTGTCTTAAATGTTTCCCACTATCGGTCCCTGAAAATGGGGGTACACTTCCCCTAAATTCAACCTTCCTCATCTCTAACCACCTAAATGTTAGTTTTGGAGAAGCCGAAACTGAACTGATTAAATATTCTAGTTTGTATAGCTTGATCCACACTTGTGGTCACACGCTTAGTTCAGGGATGGCAAATCTATTACACTGTGACACGTGAACAAGATTTGGATTGAACTCCGACATGAAAAAAACAAACATTAGATAAAGCTTTTCCCAATGAGGTATACATTTTTGGAGTCAATAATACTTCAACGACCATATTATTCAATGGAAGGTTATATTGAATTTTATGAAGTCAATGATTATAAATCGTATTGGTACATACTTAAGTGCATCTTGTGTACTGTTGAAGACAGGAAGTTATGAACTGAACATAAATATCTTTGCTAACAAAATACAACATGTTCCAAAATAATATGGAAAATATTTTTGTAAGTTTTTGATTTTAACACAGGGATGCAAATTAGCAGACGCTCATATTCCCCGGGCTACTAAATTATTTCCGTGGGCGCCTAAGATTCCAATAACACTAAACGTATTAGCTCGGACTTGGCGCATTTTCTCCGCTAGCCGATGCGGTAGTGTTGCGTTGAGGGATGATTGTCGAAATTGTGAGTAACGTTGCTTGTGTTGAAAAGAATACTGTTTTGAAACACGAGAGTTATAATTAATCTAATTAACTTTTGCATTAACTGTATTGGTTTTATTTACTTTAAGGAAGTTCTGATCTAGTTTTTGTTTAAAAATATTTATGATTTGGAAATTGCTGAATTCTGAAAAAGTTGGGATAGCGTTCTTAGCTCAAAAATATAATTTGTTACATTGTGTTTCTTTGATAAATTTCCTGGGGGGTTTGGGGGTTCAAACCCCCCGCGAAATTTTATGAGAAAAATATATATGGCTTTATTTATGGTTCAAACCATATCAAAATTAAGATACAAATACAAATTAGGGGGCTGAGTTACCACAAAAAGTACTTCAGAGAGCTTCTAGAGGTGTTAGAAATTTTCCTAGCCTTCGGCATTTTGGGGGTAGCTTTACAATAAAAAAAACACTTCACAGAGCTTCAAAAGGTGTTTGATATTTAGACATTTTCCAAACCTTCGGTAGTTATGGGGTTATTTTACCATGATAAAAACCACTTCAAAGAGCGTCTAGAACGGTTTATCATTTATAATTTTTTCTAGCTTCTAGAAATTGGGGGACGTTCCCACCAAACCCCCTCCTCCTAAAATTATTGGCTGGCTACGGCCTTGTTATTTATATTGAATATTGCAGCTAGATGATAATTTGTTAACTTGCGTTTTTTCACTTAATCATTGGCAACAACAGAATGCATTCAAAACTGGTTTGTTAACAAATCACGCCAACCTGGCTACAAGCAGTAAATCAGGTAAGGACAGTAGGCCTGCAGGTTTTTTGGTGGGCCTCTAAATATTCTGTGCTTATTTGCAAGCCTGTTTTAATATATACATCAATTTATTGTTATTTTTTAACTGAAGGTGCTAATTAAATGTTTTTACTATAAGTTATTGAAATTAATATTGTCTACGTCGCTTACATTGACCATTAGACTGCAATACCGGTTAGAGCAAGGCTGAGGAATCTTCTGGCATTGGGAGGGTTACATGTTGCTCCAAGGATTCTTCATATAGCCTCACACCTCATGTGCAATAAATGTGGCAAAAATATTATAGTGCACCAATCATAGATATCTACAAGAGCGGTTCGATTTATCTAGCAGTAAGCTTTAAAAATAACGATTCTTTTTTAATGTTAACCAAAATACACAACGTTGGAGGATGAATAGTTTTTAATCAATGACGATACATAATAAAAAGAAACGTGCGAAAAGGGCACGCCGAACAATTCAAAAACCCGTAAGTTCTTCATCCCCGGGCCGGTTGCACTGGACAGTGCCGTATTTAGAGCCGTGGAGGCTACAGGACTGTCATCACAATAAATTAGATTTATAGTTCCTTATTTATTCACTATATTCAATGCAATCTAGGGGTGTTTATTTTGAAAATCACAGTTTAAAATATTGGTTTTCCGCACGTGCCATTAGTAAACAATTAATATTTTGTCTGAAATAAATTTAAATTAACATAGTTGGTAAACAGTCTGACAACTTAGCTCAGTTGGTAGCGTTTCTGTCTACTATGCTAAAAGGTTCCAGGTTTGATTCCCAGCATGAGAGAAAACTGTATCATTGGTGAAATGTGGGTTTACCCTTTCACAGCAATGAATTATCATCCAGGGACATGAATGCTGCGCATGTCCTAGTCTTAAGTTAGATTATAAGGCATATGAAGCTACGACAGGCCTAGCAGTGGGAAATATATGGCTTGAACAAAAAACTGACCCAAGCCATTGACTGCAAACATTAATGGATGTATAAAGTTGGTGAGATACAATGTTTTTAAGATCTTACCATGACTCCTCTCTATATAGCGAGTAGATTTTATTTTGTTGCAAACATTTATGAAGGTCTTGGGGCATTAGTTCTGGCCGGCCTCCCTTAAATCCTGGTTTGGCACTAGAATTTATTTATAACTGTAATTTTCTCACCCCCTTTTAGCTTTTGTGTGTATCCAAACCCTTTAAATCAGTCTTCTTCCTAACTACCCCTTGTATTAATTTGTAAATAAGCATGGTGTTGAATGCAACAATTTAATTTATAATTTATCTTGACTTTCTCTCTTCTCCATGAATACGCCGGTGTCCTGAAGCCAGGGGTCGGCCATGCTTGGAAGGGAAGGGGATGTAGGGTCCACCATTGGTCGCGCCACAGCGCACGCGGGAAGGGTTGAGGAATGCGGTCACAGGACTGGGGGATGTAGAGGGTGGCATCACGAGCTTGGAAGGGATGATAGCGAGGCTAGGGTTGATTGGATGCTGGATACATACCCAGTGGGGTTTGAGGGGGGCTGCTCTTCGTTGCAAGCGGCCACACACACATTGAATTCACCTTTCAATCTACAAAATATTATTAATACATACATTTGTATTATGTAAGGCTCACGTTCAACTCAACGATCATTTAAGAACCCATTTAAATCAAACTTATTTTAATATGAGATACTCGATTAACCGGGATAAATGATTCCGTTTAATATGGAATCCCATCGAAGAAGGGCTTTCTGTATCATTCCCTTGACAACAACAAAACTAGGATCAGTGATTTATATTTATTTTTAAATTTTGTTTTGTTTTTACTTTATCTCGACACATCGGTTAGAACTGTGTTTGTTAAAAAAAAAGCTAACTCAAGATATTGATAATTAATGTCAACGTTCCATGACACCCTGAAACCAGAAAAGTAGTTTTAACAATACCGTCTATCTGTTTGTCTGTCCATGTGTCTGTCTGTCTGTCTGTCTGTACCTTGGGCTAGAGCCGAAACTGTTTTACTAATTGGGCTAAAAATTTGTATCTGGGGCTTTCATAAGGTTCTCTTGAGAGGTTTTGGGAATTAGATATCCAACCTTAAATTTAAGGGCAAAAATAAAATCAATTTTCTTTAATTTCGCTTTAACCATTTTGATTAACTTTTATACCTAAACATTGATTATTATCATTATATATATACAATAGCAATTATTTTTTCGTGAAAATGAATTTATTATTATTATTGCACCCTACTTAGTAAAGCTAAAGGAGGGATGCAAATTTACATAGCATGAATAACAATGAAAGTAACAATTTATTAAGTTAAAACATTAAACAATACATTATCAGATCAATACAGGTTGTTCATAGGTCGTCTAAATATTACATCAGACAAGGGATCTACAGCTTACACGTTGATCAATCAGCCAGGTAGCCAGTTCCTTAGCGAGTCGTTTAGACTGAACTTAACAAATTATGGGGTAAAGCCAATAAACCAAAGTTTACTCAAGTCACCCTGATGCTTGCACACACCAATCAAAGATATTTTTATGCCCGTCTAAGACGAAAGATAAGCTGCGTGAACGTCATGCCCACCATACAGGGGAGTTAACAGTATCCCACCAGTTCATAGATAGTAAGACCCAATTGGGGGATCACAGTGTTAGCTTAGATCTAGAGCAGACACACCATCCAGACCCCAGCCGTTAATTCATCATTGTAAAAGGGTAAACCCACATTTCCCCAATGATACATTTTTTGGCCATGCCGAGAATCAAACCTAGGCCCCTTAATTCAATAGACTGACACGCTACCGGCTGAGCTAAGGCGTCGGACTTAAGTATAGGATAAAAATCACGACTTGGCCTCGAGGTATGTCTATACGACAAAGTTTGAACAAAATCCGTTGAACTATTTCGTCTCTAGTCCCGGGTACAGACACACAGACATGGGGACAGACATAACGACATGGGGATAAACATAATTACAGAATTGTTGCAAGACCCACATTTTACTTTCTCTTCAAGGGAAAAAAGAGTAAATATAGATTTTCTCAAAACCTACTCCCACGATTTTAATTAAATGTTGTATCTAGGCATTGTTAAACGTTACAAAAATATGGAAATTCTTGTTTTCCAATGAAAATGACTATTAGAACGCTTTAAAGAAGCGGAAATTTACAATTTTGGTCATATATCTGCAAATTTTTGCTATACGAAATAACTTGTCATTGTAAAGTTTTAGTAGCTTACTTTTAGAATATAAAAAATTTAATTTGAAATACATCTATTTTGACAAAACCAATAGCTTCTGAGCTACAAGCAAACATATACATTTTTATATACAGTGCTTTGAAATGTGAAATTGGTTGTTATGTTCTTTGGTGGACAGAAATGCTATTTTTTTATTAATTTTCTGTAACATTGTATACTACTACATTTATGCTCTTTGGTGGAATATTTCTGCATCAGTGTGTATTATTTCGTTTCACAAATTCTAGTTTTTAGTAAATGTCTCTATTTTGAAATTAAAGATAGAGAAAGTCTGTTCGGTGAACCTTACCATTTATTTAATTATGGTTAATGTTTTCACTGGTCTCAATTTCCCTTTTTTCTAATGAAGAAGACTTCAGAATGTACTTTATTCACGACCTAAGTTTACTTGTATGACAGCTCAAAATGTTACTAGAAGTAGTCTTTAATACGCCATCAGCTGACATCTATCACTTTGGATGACTGTAATGAAAATAGATGGTAATATATTAATGTGATAGTTAACCACAGTAATTTAGGCCACTGCTATTTATATATTTATTTGAGAAAGGACACAAAGTTTATTTATCGTTTATTTCCACTTTAAAAAAATATTCACACCACTTTCACAAAAACTTCTAACGAGCATAGCTTCAAAATGGCGACTGACGAATCTAAACCATATGATTGAACATAACGGTAAACAAGTTTTTTTACAAAGATGCGGACACGCAGTTGATGAAAATATTTTATTCAGTTAAATATTTCAAAATATGATAAAAATAATCATAAAATCATTTAATGTATGTAAAAAGAGTGACAAGAATTTTCTCTTTTCCAAGTAAATACAATGCCTGTATTAAAAGGTATTAATGTGTGCACTATATTACACAAAATTAATAACGTTCCAAAACGAAGAATAAGTATTTTTAATTATGTTTAAAATATTGTTTAGAGTTGAATAAAAAGAAATTATTTTAAAAAATGAAATAGTATGAGAAAATTTAAGTTTTACGTGATTTTAAATTTAATTTATAACAGGTAATTAAATATATTTACATTTATAAAAAAACTGTGATCTTTTACAAGTGTTGGCAACCTAAAAACTAAACATATGATTTTAGAATTGTCCTCCAGGTAAAAACCTATCGTGAACGGACTTTACATCTCAGTCCAAGCCCTATTATACTGCGTTTTAAACTGGATTAGGATTGAGGTCAGTGCAGCCGGAGCGGGGAGTGGAGGCTCGTCACATGCTCGACCAATCCGTGAAGGGTAGTTGTCATAAATAACCGATTCACGTTGCCAGATTTCTTGATAGTCTCTGAGTATGCTTGCACAGTAAAAAAAACGCTTGCACTCCCGCTATGTGGCAACTATGCTCCCCAGCCTACACACCACGCGGATCCTAAAGTAATTTAAATCGCGGTATACATACCTAAGTTACTCTTTATTAGTGGGGTGGGACAGGATCTTAACGTAACGTAAAGGCTTCTCATGTATTTTTTAAATGGAAATCATTACGTTACATTTAAAGTAATGTTGACGTGACGTTTAATTAATGTAAAAATGATTTAAGGAAGAACGTTCCCGTTATGTTACGTAGAGTGTAGGCCCGCACCAGTCGACAAGCGGACTCATGTACTCATGTAGTTTGGTTTCCAGGTGACGGGTAGATCGGAGCTCGAATCCCGACCGGGTCTACTGAAGGTTTTTTTTTTCTTAATGGTTCTAACTGTTGTTTCACACAAATGTAAATATATTTCCTCTAAACTTTACCCTCCCCATTCTTATTCAATTAGTGTAGTTAAATGTGTATGGCCCTTACGGGTAGTGAGGCGTTAAACTAAATAAAAAATTAGAGATGGGCCGAATCTTATATTTCTAGAATCCGAATTTTCTTTCGAATCTTGAATCCAAATTTAAATGCTCAAATATTTAAAAACATACAGCTTTATTTCAATTGTAAATATTTGAAATTTAATTTTAAAAGTGTAGTTTAAGCCTTGGTGCTAGTGACAAATGATATTTTGTTTTTCATACATATCATGTAAACTCATTATATTAATATAATTTGATCCCTTTTTTTTGTGATTATTTTTGGACCGTTTGAGCTATACGCCTATTTAATTTACTAATTAAACTAATGTGTTAGAGACTATGAAGGTTGAATTTAGATGGAGTGTACCCGAATTTGCGTGGATGGAGAGTAGAAAATCATTTAGGGAAAAACCTCTCATTACACCCAACCAGGATTGAACCCCGATCTCCTCATATTCAGCAGTCTGGTCTATTGCGAGAGTAGTGCTTTAGACCATCAACCACCGAAGCGGGTGATTTTGTAAAAAAAAAAAAAATCTATATAACAATTCTATAAAACTCCTTCTATCATTTACTCAAAATAATGTTATTTGAAATTAAGTTATTCATAATATTATATTTTGAGATTTTTTTTTTTAATATTAGTACTTGAATCTTTGATTCCTCCATACCCTCAAATCTTATGGTATTTGAAAGCTTCGAGGAATCAATGAATCAAGCGTCTCATCTTTAAAACAAAGTAAAGTGTTAGAAGTGTACCGGCAAGACAATTTAATTGTAATTTAAGACTAATAAGCCCTAACCGCTTGAGTTTCAGTTTATTGAACAAGTTGTTTGTTTTCAGTCAGTTCGAATGCTTTGGTTATGGTTTTCCCGCTTATTTACGTTGCGTTGGCTTCACATCTAGTGAATTCTGTTTATTAACAATACGTAAACGTTAAGTGAACGCTACATTTTGTTGAACTTAGGTTGATTGCGATTCCGGTATAACCTAACAACAATTTTTTTTTTTTATGTTTCATTCTTGGGTTTGTAATGATTATTATAATTATTCATTAATATTACATTATCCATTGTATTACATTGATTTTAACTAAATATAATAATTTTAAAGTTTGATTTTGTCTCCTTATGTTTATAGAATTACTTAACTACCTAGTTTGATCAGAATATTGAGTTTTTAAATTAATTATTATTATTATTAGCACCGCGTCTTACTACCCGTTCGGGTTATACGCACTTACGCTAATGTGTAATGGTAGGGTGATTGTGAGATGAAATGGAGGACCTACAGTTTAACGTGGAATCCGAACCACGGTGGAGGCCTGGCATTCCCCACATTCACAAGATGTCTTGTCAGAGGTGAAGGAAGGGTTTGGTAATCAGATAAATCTTTGCCGCGACCGAGGATTGAACCCCGGCCGCCAGCATAGAAGTCTGACACCTTACCCCTAGACCACCAGGTCACCCTTTAAATTAGTTAATTAAATCAGATCATTTTATTAGGAATTCTTTATGTATATTAAGTTTTTTATGTATCATTAGATTGATTTTATTTAAATTTGTCTTAATTTTATAATTAATCAATGGTTTGGTTTGTTTTATTGATTGAGAAGTAATTAGTTGTCATTCTCGCTCAGTTATAATAACTTTCTAACTGATTGCATATCCAGAACTTTTATAAAATTTGTTTGATTTATTTCTTCTTTGTTAATTATATTTAGTGAAGCTTATATACACAGGGATGGTGATATTATTTTTTCTGTTTTATCAGTTTTAATATTTGTTTTATTAATCATATTTCTTATAATATTATTATTTTATCAGTCTAACTTAACGTGTCCGTTCTAAACCAAATTAATGTTACTTACAAACTAACACACTTATCGGCGGGCACGCGTACTTAATATTGGGCACATCTAGTTTGGTTTTATTTTTACCTGGCTTCCAACCTTACCTTCATATAAATGCAAGTACGCTCTCTCTAATTTCTACCATACTCATCCCTACATTAGTGAAATTAATATAACTTACACCCTAATAATACAAACAGGCAATGATATGTAATGGAAAAGTATCATTTATTCATACAAGTCATGTGATCTGCAACTATTAATTTTAACAAACGGCATCAAACCCTATAATTTATGACTAATGATATCCTATAGTACTCTCATCATAAATGATAGTTTTTAATTTCCTTAATCTTTCTTTATAGCAGTCCCCTTCAATGAATAAAACGTTCATTTAAACAATACATTTCCTGATTCAATAGAATGACAGTGACCTGGTGGTCTAGAGGTAAGGTGTCGGACTTCTGTGCTGGGGTCCGGGGTTCAATCCACGGTCTCGGCACATATTTATCTGATTATCAAACCCTTCCTTCACCTCTGACAAGACGTGTATTAATCACAACTTGTGAATGTGGGGATTCCCAGCCCTACACCGTAGTTCGGATTCCACGCTAAGCTGTAGGTACTCCATTTCATCTCACAATCACCCTACCATTACACATTACCGTAAGTGCGTATAACCCGAACGGCTAGTAAGATGCGGGGCTAATAATAATAATAATAATATAATAACATACGAATTTGTTTGTGCGTGATAACTTTAAAATAAAATTTAAACTAATTTTAATTAGGCTTACAAAATATATTTTAAATATTAAAGGGCTCGTGTTAAGGTATATTGTCCAAAGTTTAATCAAACTCAATCAAATTCGTATCTAAATAATTTTTACTAATCGCCTCAATCTACATCTGCACTTGTGGACACGTTAACAAAGGCGTCAGTCATATCTATAGTCTGATTTTCTGGTGGTTAGGAGGTTGGGTTTCGAGTCCCACCCGGGTTCACTGATATTTTAAAAATCGGTCCAATACCGTTAGCTAAGCTGTAAGATCATCTGCCTGTTGAGTTCACTTTCCCGGTTTCTTCTCTCTGCATGACCGAAATATTTATTTGGAGCTCCTCTTTCATAGTTATGAATTAACAGTCGGGGAATGTATTTTAATGTTGTTCCAGTTAGTTTGTCAGTCACGAGATATTATAATTATTTTATTCAGAAACACAAAGTAATAACCGTGGTTTTTCAAATTGATACTCCAAAGACAAGAGAAATGTTTTTGTTCATAATTCGGCATAAAAACAACTTATTCTCCAAAAACAATGGCAACTATTGCAAAATATCCAGATAAGAAGCTACTACTAAACTTACGCGGCGTATCTCAACGGTCAATGTAAGGGTTGTTCATTCTTATTTTGAAAATAGTTGAGTGCTACCAACAAAAACATTATTCATTCCCAAAAATGGGTATCTATAGATAAAAAGTGTATTGAAACAAACTGGTATACTTTTATCATACATATATTTATAGTTTTTATTATAAATAAATAAAATATATTAAAATATATAAGTGAAACCACTTGTAACGAACAATTTTCTAAGCGAAGATATTTCATTTTAATTTTGTTTGAAAGACAGGGAAATCACTTTTCAATATGTGTAGGCTTATGTTAAACTACTTGTATATCTTCTCCATATGCGTCTGTTCTTAAACATCACTGACAACTAAGACCTGCGCTACTACCAAACTACTCACAAGATTCAATGATAGTTACTTGTTTGACCAATAGTCGTCATGGTAGATGTCTTTCACACAGTAATATTTGACATATTTGACTTGTATCTAATTCTTTACTGGGCTATGCCCGTGTGTACAGGGCGTAAGTTATGTTTGTTGTTCGCACTGCAGTTTTACCCCCTTGTGGTCGTGTGCAAGGATTGCTGGGTAAAGTACAGTGCGGAGGAGAAGGGCGCTATTGGAGTAGGCTCAGCGGTCGCGTGCTTGGCGAGGGGGATCAGGGGTGGGGGATGAGTCCCAGTATGTGTGTGTGTGTGTGTGTGCAAGACCAGTGTGGGAACCAGGGCGGTGGCACATACCCACGCGACGCCAAGCGTCCCGATGCCCTCCAGGGAGGGAGGGTTGGAATATTGAAACAGCGGTGACATGGGTGGGGACACCTGTTTGTTTTGTGTGCCGAGGGTTAAGGACAAGGGGGGAGGCTATTTCCACGTCATAGTTCTGTTTACACTTAAATGAACATTTATTTTAACACTTTTAATTTTTATTAAAGGATTCATCATTTGAACAATTAATTTTTAGATTAGAATACAAAATTTATTTTAATATTTTATTATTTATTTTGTGTGTGCTTCACGTCTTACAAACCGACCGAGCTATTTTCATGCTTACACTAAGAAGGTTGGAATGAAGAAGGTAGGTATGATAAACAAATATAATATGAACTGTACCTTCATTTGTGGGAAGGGCTAGTGTAAAACTATTTAGGAAAAATACCTTAGTACAATCATACGAGATGTTAACCTTGTTAGGAAAAATCATCAAACCAAGAATAAGAACAGTGTAGCTAAAGCTCAAAATTTTCTAGATCTATTTTCATACCAAATCATATTTTCTTCAGCTTTAACTTGTCACTGATATAGTATCAATACAAAAAATAGACAATGGTAATTTTAATTATTATTTATATATATTCAATGTTGAGTGTAAAAATATATTTTGGTATTTCTTAACCTTACTTTTCCACCTGAATTTTGATCCAGTTTTTTTCTGTTATTTTACGTACACTACGTCTTACTACTCATCTGGGCTAACCGAATATTTACGCTATAATCTAGGAATAAGACAGGTAACATTCAGAGGAGGTTTACCTATATTTTCATGGAGAAAGTGGGAAATCTTTTGTGAAAAACACTTTTTCATACCATCCGGTATTCGAATGCCAATCTGCCCATAACCATAGATCCATACAATACGACACTGATGATCTGTTGTTCGTGTTCTAAGTGCTGTGGGTCGTAAAAGTAGTCATTCAACGTGTAGGCTACCTTCTGAGCCGATACGATTTACAAACTAGTTTGTTTTTAAAATTAACTTGGATTATTTAGCGTGCACTACATGAATCGACAGAGAAACTTGCATACGACCTATTAACTTAATGTTAGAATAGACACGGAGCATCCAGTTCCCTAGTCGTCAATTTAGCACTATGAAAGGCGGAATCCCAATTTAATACATATTAATAATTTTGGCTGTGTTGTTAACTGGACCTGGGATTATTTGACTTAGTAGACATGTTAATGACACAACGGTGCAAGGTAAATGCATGGCTCACTGGTTCTAGAATTATATGTTTTTACTTTCACAATACTTTTCTCTCATCTATGGGTCACGAGAAACTAAAGTGAAACAATAATACATCTGAGCACTGCAATGACCTGGCTATGAACTACTAGAAGTGTATAACCTGAACGGTTAGTAGGACACGGTGCTATAAAAAAACAACTGCTGGACTCATGAAGCTCAACGCAATATTGTACCATGCAAATTTTAGTGTAAATTTTACTAAGTACAGTAGGGTCACCATACCCGCGGGTAGTACGTTCCTAGATCTACCGCGGTTACGCAAAATTGCGGATAGTACCGAACTATTAAATAATGTAATATTCATGTAACATACATAAATACGGTAAAGTTTAATTGATTAACTTTTCACAGTAAGATATTACTAACATTAAATAAAGTACATAATAATAAAGTGTAACCTGTCTCAGGGGCGTAGTTAGCTAACGCGCTATTTTCCTGTTGAGCTCGACTCTTGAGGGCGGGGAGATCGAGGTTCAAATCTCTATCGGGTGAACTGGGGGTGGTTTTTCCTAAATGGTTTCCCACTCTCCTTCCACACAAATGCGGGCTCACGTCCTCTAAATTCAACCCTCCAAATCCTTAACCCATTAGAGTAATTAGTACTTAAGCGTATAGCCCGAATGGGGTGCTAAATAAAAACGTGTACTCTGTACTTACTATTCTTCGTTCTTCTTGTTGAGACGATCACATGATGATGATGATAATGATGATGACGGTAATATGATACCACAATGGCTCCAATAAGGAGATGAAAGGTGATGGTGTAAGCATTGTGACTTAGGGTCAGTTTCATAGTCAAATTTAGTACGCCTCAAGTGCGGCGCTACACTAAGTACATGACGACACCTACCTAAACTCGAATGGAATGGGCCGTTTTCGCATAGGAAACTGGCCCATTCCATTCTGGTTTAGGTAGGTGTCGTCATGAACTTAGTGTAGCGCCGCACTTGAGGCGTACTAAATTTGACTATGAAACTGGGCCTTATAAAGATTATTTTTCTTCTATTAAAAATGAATAAAATTGGGCAGCGGTTAACCGCGGATACTGAATCAGCTAATATGGGGGCCCTACTCTAAATTTATATTATTAAGACAATATTGAACACATGTATATATATTAATATGTTTGTCTCTCTTCAAGAAGAAATTATTGTGTTAATTTAGAACGAATGGAGTTAGGTGGAATCAAACATTTAACTTGGAATATCATCAGACCGAAACTACTTACAATAGTGACTAGAAAGAACCCTCTAGTGTTTGCTTGTAGACGAATTTGTGTATGGGTTGAATACAACACCACTAAAAGGGCCGAATCTGAAGTATTTCTTTGTTTAGTTTTCATATTATCTTACTACCCAATGGGAAGGGTATAATTTAGAAGAAATGCACCTGAACATACTTTGAGAGAGAGAGTGGGAAACAATTTAATAAGAAAATATTCTCATCCCACATGGCTGAGGTGTGAACCCCGAACTCCCCATCACCGGAAGACCAGACTATATGAACTTGAAACTTAGATCACGTATTCACAAAAGAAGGTGAGCCTGACTCCCTTCAGGATATTGCCTTGTCTAACAACATGAATACCTAAAGCGAACTTAATAATTGCTAGGGTTGGCAGATTTGTTCTCAGAGCTACAGGTCACATTCGTGAACTCTTATCCTCTTTGCGTGAGTTTTTTTTAAATGAACCCTCTTTAGCAAAATTAAACCACAATAGGAGGTCCAAATGAATAACCTCAAAAAAGGACAGAAAAAAAGGCAAAAGGAATGAGTAGCTGGAGTTCTTGTTTTGAATGTCTGAGTATAAACATTCGAAACTCAGAGCACGCAACTCACACCATTTGCGGGAATGATATGTTGACGGTCGTCCTCAAAGAAAATTATGTATATATATATATATATATATATATATATATATATGTGTGTGTG
>CABFOV010005074.1:28954-42917 GCA_902141375.1 Timema poppense
TATATATATATAAATTAAATGCAGTTTTACACTCAAAACAGCTGGCATCAGAAAAGAACATTAATAATTAAATAATTTCTTTCCGCACGGAATAAATTAGTAAAGTTAAGTGACCCTCGTAAATAAATATCAATTACAAAATCTATCTTCATTATTTACAAAGGTGAGTTCTCAAACTTCCCTCATCTTTTCTAAATCCTCTATATACATTCCCATTATACACAAAACCCTAACTAAATTGCAAAATCATAATAAGGTCAATAGATATTCTCAAGAATGAATTTTAAACTACAAGTGAAGCCTATTTTGTTATATTTATAGACAACAAAACCAAAATTGGCTGCAAAATATCAATATTAGCCCTGATGATATTTTTTTTTCCGTCTCACAATCAGATCAGAAGTTATATCCTTGAAATAATCGATCTCCGCAAAAAATAACTTAAGTATCGACATCATCAATAGTAAATTAAGTATCGATGCCCACAAAAATAAATCAAGTATCGATATCCATATAATAATCGGCTTTTTTCATACGTGACAAAATTCAACATTGATCTAAGATCTATATGCATTATAAATTTACCTTTGCAAAATAAAAAATAAATTGCTGAAACAAGAATTTTGAAAAGTTAAATATATAAATAAATAATAATGATAAAGTAATATTAAGTCAAAAAGAAATCTGTTCTTATATTTCAACTATTTGAAGCCTTAGCTTCTTACTCCTCCATTCAAGCTAAGTCCAAGAGTGCCGACAAGCTGCCCCGCCTACATTATATATACAAGAAGACCCAGAGAACATTGGAGAACAGTATACATGGTGGGGGAATACATATGTATCAGCAAGGAGGGAGAGGGGGGGAATGTGCTTGACAGCAATAACTCCTACTATACACTTCAAACAACTGGAACCTTCTAGATTATAGTAGAACAACCTCTCTTCACAGCTTAAGCTCTTTGGATCGCCTTTGGTTGTGTGGCGCACTCTAGTGGGCGCCGTTCGAACCTTGATGGCAGCGGCTAGTCTATCTCGTGGCTCGGCTATGCTCGGTTGTGTTGTTTTTTTTTCCGACTCATAGTCCGAGACAAAGGGACGGTGAAACGGGGTAAGTTGTATATTTTCCTGACTCGACTCTCCTATGCTTGTAGCCAAATGCTATATAAATAAAATGATTTTTTATGGTACACATGATTTTACTTGTAGAAGAGTTACGGTGAAATAATGTAGCTCAATAGTGAAAGGACATTTTTATAATATTTTCATGTAGTACATGGTCTAAATATTTCGTAAATGGTTTAAACTATTTTGTTTCAAAGAGGGTCCCCAAAATAATATTGCTCCTAACCTCCTGAATCCCCTCGGTGGACCGTAACATGGGTAAGAGACATTTATGCGAGCGTGCCAAATATCTGATCTGCGCTACAGTTTCGGAGAATGTGTGAATTAAGCCATAACCGTGAAACCAAGAGGGAACTATTTATTGATTCTTGATATAAAGTTCAGTGTGACATATGTCACTGTTCCTCTGAGAGGTGTCCTTGAATCTGGCCAGGAATGTCGGAAGGCAGAAATTCTCTGCGCTACAATTTACACACACCAGTCGGTCATTATTGTCACAGGCGTTCCTTTATTAATGAGCCGTGGGTTAACGTACAGAGAATGCTTTCCGCAACAGTAGTACAACTACATCCAGTACATGATATTTAAATAGTATCTAGCCCAGAGGCGGGCAAAATATTGGTCAATGCAATCCCAAGTGTGGCGAATAAGAAATAAAGTTCGCCACACTATGTAACAATTGAGAAATTAGATTGCTCAATCGAATATTTATAAAAACACACTGTTTGAATAATTTTATTCAATACATGTATTCATATACAACGGCCTCAGACGCAAATGATGAAAATGCTTGAAATTGAAAATGTAAAACAATTTAATGAGAAATTTGATAATATTTTTGTCTGACAAGCAACAGAAACAATGGCTGGATATCTTCACCTCAATGGCCATGTGGAATGCTTCATGTGGGAAAATATCAAGTTACAACCAGCATACGCTGTCAGTAAAAATGCTACAGTATTTTTGCCGTTTTTAAAGCAAACATTTATTTTAGCTCAATGAATAAAATATTGCTTAGTACAGTTTGATTTTCATAGGAAACATGTAAATTGAAAATTGGTATCTCATGCTACCACAATTATGGGGGGGGGGGATATTTCAATTGTATTTACATTCTTTGTTCGTTTAATTAATCATGTAAAGATTGATTGTACGTTAACCCATAAGGAAGTATTATTGGACACTTTTGATAACCTTATGGTTAACTTTATGACTAATAAATCGAAAAAGAGATATTTATAGAATGCCAAATCCATCAGTGTTGGTGGCCAAAAGTGGACTTCCTATAAAAATCTGGGTTTGGACACGTTTAGTTTAATTTTCTCCCAGTACTACAAAAAGTTATTGAGTATTTGTCATGGGTATCTTGCAATTGACTGGGAACTTTTTCTCTTCATTTAAAAAGTTTCTCATCAAATGTAAATATCCTCATGACAAATACTTAAAAACTGTTGAGATTACTAAGTCTAGAAAATTAAACTAAATACATCTATTGAAGCAATACTTCATTTATTTTGACAAAAAATTAGTTTTTCCATAAAAACTGCAAAAATACTGACGTTAACAATCGTTCTCTTCAATCACATCTTAAAACACGTAGATGCTTGTGTAATCATGGGCAGGTTTATGACCACGTCGGTCTATTATTAGTAGGTGCAGGTGTATAGTTCCCCCACACAACATTAATAGACTACGGGATAGACATGATAAGCAGCACACATGTATACAATTTTAATGTGATGTACCAACTCACATATTAAAAGACTTTTTTTGTGCTCTGCGTCTTACTAACCATACGGAATATCCGCATTTAACCACAATAATGGAGTATAAATGAGGAAGATAAATTTAGAGAAAATGTACCCACATTTGCGTAGATAGCGAGACAATCCTTTAGAAAAATCACCCTTAGTACATCTTTCCGTGATTTGAACCTATCCTATTTGTTCCTTGGAATAATAATATGCATAGCCAATTTTAGGTTGGTATCACAATGAGAACAATTCTTAAGTACACCAAGTGCATTATAATGCCTTAACTGTAAGGTCACCGATGTGGGTAAAAATATGGCCTTATCTACCAAAATATTAAAGTCAAATACGTAAATCTTCACCTTATAACACACTAGACCACGAGCTCACATTTTAATCTCATTTTTAGCCAGGCCCTGTGTTTTACATGCTTGTTGCAGCCTGACATATGCCACTTTAGCTCGCAGGTCCAAAGGTAATTTGTCGGGCATCGTTTTATGTATGTGTCGACTGGTAACTTATTAGCCCGGCCGTGTATGAGGGGGTTTGGATATTAAATGATGCACGGTAGAGCAGATCATAATAATACAGGGAGGGGACAAGGCCCGCTTTATGGTCAGATGATGTGGATCCGACAGGAAGGGAATGTTGCTTCATCTAGTGGGCTGCGACAGCGTCAGAGTCACCTTCATAAGATATTGTTATTACCGACATAATGGGCGATATGACTAAAATTGAGCGAGTACTCAAAGTAAGTACTCATGAGTAAGACCATTTTGTCGGTAACAGTAGCACCTACTACTGTCAATATAGTTATCATTATTAATAATCATGTTTTATATACATAACATAAATAGAAGATGTGATTTCATCTTCCAGAGTTTAACATTCATGCAAGCTTCGTCTCCATTACGGTTTGATAGAACATTTAATATACCAGCATTATAAGAATTTTATATTTGTATAATAAATATTATTATTATTATTATTATTATTATAAAGTAAGGCATTTGATTTATGTCAGCATAATATTATTCTCTCTAAGCTTGGTAATTTTGGACTTTCTCACTCTTATGTAAATTGGTTCAGCAGTTATTTGCATGAAAGATCATTCATTATTAAAATTGATTCACACACTTCAAATACATTTTTAGCACCCTATGGCATACCTCAGAGTTCTAATTTAGGTCATCTTCTCTTTAATGTGTTTATTGATGACATTGGTAAATATTTGAACTCGTCTAGTTATTTACTCTTTGCTGATGATGTAAAATTATTTAAAACTATCAAATCAATAGCAGATTGTATAGATTTACAAAATGATGTAAATGGTATTTTACAATGGTCTTTGGAAAATGGAATGTCTATCAATAAATCTAAGACCAAATCTATATCTTTTACTAGGAAAACTAATCCTTTCTTTTTTACTTATAAATTGGGCAGTGATAACATAGTTCGTACACTTTGTATTAATGATCTTGGTGTCCTCCTGGATAACAAACTTTATTTCCACTATCATGTTGACCATGTCATTTCCCAGTCATTGAAATTACTTGGGCTTATTAAATTTATTACTATATCATTTAAGAAAGTTGACTGTTTTTTATGTTTGTATTACGCCCTGGTTAGATCTAAGTTAGAATATGCCTCTGTTGCTTGGAATTCCATTACCTTAACTGACTCTCTTAGGTTAGAAAACATTCAAAGAAAATTTGTTGCTGCATGCTATGATAAATTCTTTAGTAACCGGATTTATTATGATTATGACAGAATTCGAAACCTCTTAGGGCTCCAAACTCTCTTCTCGCGTAGACTTTATTGTGATGCCCTTTTTGTTTTTAATATTTTCAATAACAATATTTATTGCAAATTTGCCCTTGATCATGTAGGCGTTCATATCCCTTCTCGGGCTTCTCGTAATCCTAAATTATTTTTCCTCGATAGCTCTTATAAGACGAGCCCTATAGGTCGTTGTATCCATAGCGCCAATTCTAGATTTGTCGAATTTGACTTTTATCATAAAAGGAAAGCTAAACTCAGAGAGTTATTTAAGGATGTCCCATATCAATAATTTATCATGTAGAGGTTCTGCCTATATTATTTAAACTTACAATATTCTGATATATTTTTTGCATTATGTTACTGATTACTATTTAGTTATTTGTTTTTAATGTTACTTTTTTATTCTTATTATTATTAACTACTTTTTATCTCGTAACTATTCATCAGTATATAACATTATTTAGCCATTTTTTGTCTATCATTTTTTCTTGTGTAAATATATGTATTATAAGGTATGTACGTGTGTACTTTTCAGTGCTGGCCTGTTATAGGTCTTACGACTGTTGGCCAGCACTATAATAAAGGAAATTGGAATTGAAATAATTATTATTATTATTAGTAGTAGTAGTAGAAGTAGTAGTAGTACCGTGTTTTACTACCCATTCGGGTTATACGCGCTCACGCTAATGTGTAATGGTAGGGTGGTTGTGATATGAAATGGAGGACCTACAGTTTAACGTGAAATCCAAACCATGGTGGAGGCCTGGCATTCCCCATATTCACAAATTGTGATTAATACACGTCTTTTCAGAGGGAAAGGAAGGGTTTGGTAATCAGATAAATCTGTGCCGGGAGCGGGGATTGAATCCCAGACCCCTAGCACAGAAGTCTGACACCTTACCCCTAGACCACCAGGTCACCGAAAATAGTAAATAACTAAACAATATGAAACCATACATTATTCAGTAAGAGTTCACACTATTGACGTACAGTAGTACATACTCGAGCTTTTGCATTAGTTTTGCATGTTTTGTAATCAAACCTAGCACTTTTATCGTCAAAGTTGGCGCTGAATACCCCTGGGTCATAGGCAACTTATCACTCTTGAGCGTATAGCAAGTGGAGTGTGGTGTACTGTACATTATGACCAGTAACATGTGTTGAATTGCCTGGAAATAGGTAGGCAAACATAAAACCTCACACACACCGGCGAGCGGAATGGTGAACCAGACGCCAAACCACGCAAAACGCTGCAACATTCCAGCGAACCTGCGACAAAACCACGCACCTTTCCCCGATCCACCCAATTTGGGGATTTTGACGAACCATCAAAGAGAGGCGCACGAACGTGTCCCAACAATGTGGACGGGTAAGCAAACATTTCGACGAACATAGATTTTACTTCAGCCTAGAGATGAGAATAAAACGTTATTTTTGATATACGGTTCATTGAGTATTGTTTCGAGAATTTAAAAAGGTAAATTTGAAATATAAATATCTTCAGGCATTGTTCTAAAAAAGTGATTACTTATTTTTTAAATCTAATAAATCTAATAAAAAGTAATTACTATTTATATGTGGCTGCCAATTTTTGTTAACACACATTCTCCTTGGGTTTGTACAATACTAACGGAAAACCAACGAACCGAACACCCTCACACCTGTCAGTGTTCGCCGTGAAGTTCGGCGTTTGGTTCGCTGTTCGGTTCGTCATACCGCTCACTGGCATGTACACGCCTTAAGGAATTACTGCTACGCTGGCACCATCGTGTGTGTGTGTGTGTGTGTGTGTGTGTGACAGGGGAGAAAGTGGCGGTGATGCTTGTTTGGTTTGCATGACGTGCCGCATGTGTTGCCTACCCCCAAGGTTCATCCAGCGCCAACTTTGAAATCTCGTAGCGTCGTCATTTGGCGTCGCCGACCCAAAAGTTCATTGTATTAAAATACTTTTATTGTCACCCTCTCTACAATTTGTATAATTTTTTACCTGGTGATACGCGTAACCTTGTTCATAGCTACGTAGCTTACAAACTAGCCTAGCCTAGCCTACACACAGAGCACCAGATCTAGGAATTTTTATTGATCAGTAATAAACCAACCATTATCATACTCAAATATAAGATTATTTTTAACACGGCCGGAAATGGAGCCAATGTCTTCTATATCGGAAGTCAATCTCTGAGACCCATTGGCGACGCGAGAACAATAATTAGGTTCACATTAACTAGAAATGGGTCGAATTATATATTTATCAAATCCGAATCCCTAAAATGTTCTTTAGAATCTTTGAATATATGTTTATTGTTAGGTCTACAGTTTTATTTATAATGAAAATATTTAAAATATGTTCTAAGAAAAGTTGTTTAGGGCCACTGACACATGTTATTTTGTTTGTCATGTCGATTATGTCTTAAACAAAAATAATAACACTTTTTTTATTAAAAAAATGTTTAGCATTGCATCTTATTACCCGTTCGGGTTATACGCTTATGTACTAATTGCGTAATTGGTTTTAGGGATTAGTAAGGTTATATTAATAGGCCACTTGCTTGGAAGGAAAGTGGAAACTTATTTTGAAAATACCTCAAAATACCACACTGAGAGTCGAACCTTGATCTCCCCGTCATCGGCAGTATAGCCTATTGCAAGAGTAGTGTGTTAAACCACGTGGTCGCTGAAGCGGGTATTATTAAATTAATTATATTAATACAATTTTTTATTGTTACTTTGTTACTCTACAGTCTACAAAATACAAATATCTATGTAAATCAAATGTAACCAAATTGCTTAAAATTGTTATTGAAAGTCAAGGCTTTCATAATTTGTATTGGAGATACTTTTTAAGAATTTTACGAATCTAGAATCTCTCTAATACCATAGGATTCAACCATCCCATCTCTATTATTAATATTATTAATCTTTATCGCGGATGAATGGAGTTGGTACGGAGGTTTAATCGTGAACTGTAGTCCTAACGTGGTTAAGTCCTATGGACGTTAATAAGAAGTTGAGCCATTCAATTATCTCAAATTCGATAGTTTCCCGCCTGACTGTCCCTGTGGACTCACTTGATGAGTGTCCTGGTAAAACTGTGTTTCTTGTCTCAGCCCCATCTGGGGGTCAGGGCCGGCCAGGATCCCTAAGTCCCGGTCTCTCAGGTGGACCTAATTGGTCGGCCGCCCTTCGCACACTGGTCTATATTGACGTGCGAATCTCGCCGGAGCGTCTTTGTTCGTCTTGGCGTCCATGTAATCCCCTGTGAAGCTCTGGTCTTTGTTCGGCGTCGTCTGGGGAATATTCCTTCCCCGTTGCCCCCTCCCCACGTCTCTTCGCTGTAGGAGATTACGGGGGTGGAGGGAGTGTTTAGATGGGGAGGAGAGAGGTTTTGTTGAAGGGCTAAAGCCCTCACAGGTAGTGACAGTTGTTTTGTATTAGACTCAGGGTCACTTCGAGTCACTAGCTGACTTTTTGTAATCATATTTATTGTGCAATGACACTCTTCAGTGGCCGAAGTAGCTAACGCATTACTCTCTTGTTAGACATCGGGTTTCGAATACCAGTCGGGTCTACTGAGGGTGGTTTTCCCTAAATGGTTTCTCACTTTCCTTCCTCGCAAATGGGGACAGATTACTTCTAAAAACCCGCCTCGGTGGCGTAGTTGGCAAACGCGCTTGTCGTGTTGAGCTCAACCGCTGAGGACGAGGAGATCGAGGTTCGAATCTCTGTCGGGTGAACTGGGGGTGGTTTTTCCTAAATGGTTTTCCACTCTCCCTCCACGCAAATGACGGGTTCAGTTCCTCTAATTAAACCTCCCCAATTCCTAACCCATTAGAGTAATTAGTACCTAAAGCGTATAACCCGAACGGGTAGTAAGACGCGGTGCTAAATATTATTATTATTATTACTTCTAAAATGCTTTATTCCTCATCCCTACCTCATTAGAGTAAAAATAACAAATGCGTATAACCTGACCAGTTTAGTAAAATGCGGTGATAATAATACTATTGTAATATGCGTTGGTAAATTCTCAGTGAGTACGTGGACAGAGATATTCATTTAGCCCAAAAAAGCACCGAGAAAAAACTACGCTAATGATACAATATAAGGAGGATGAAATTGAAAGAAGTGCAACTTTATACGCTTATTATATATTAATAATAGTAATATTATTCCAATTAACTTTTTTTGCTCCACGTCTTACTACGTACCCGGGTCATCCACATATTTACATTATTGAAATAGGTATAAGGAAGGTCGAATTTGCTATAAATGTTCCTGAATCCACGTTGGTGAGGATTGAGGACCCGTTCGGGGAGAAAAAAGCGGTGTCTGGGACTTGAACCAGGAGGAAAGTGGATTTAAAAGCCATGAAGATAAACCCTATCAAAACACCAGGGTGGAATTAAGCTCTTCTACCTTCCGAGCAATGGCAATCCAGTCTATTACAAGCCTAACATCTTAGACCACGTGACCACAAGTACGTGTAGTAGGAGCGTCTTAAACCCCGAACCACTCGCACACTATATAAAGAGATGTCTATTTTATCGAACAGACTATGATTTCTCTTCGCGTTCAATGTTGTGACTGATGGGGAATTTCATGAACATTTTCTCGGTGTCCACATGGGGATGGTCTAGGCCAACATATCGACACTAACTTAAGAGCACGTCTGTGGAACACTTTGTCAAGGACGGACTCTGGAATTTCCCTCCTTAGTTGAGAGAATTGTCTCCATCCTTCTTCAGGCCTCACACATGAGATGAGGCGGGGGTAGGAACTAAAATGTTTTTTATAAAAAATTGGATTTCGAAGACAACAGTTAAATATTACCTCTAACAACTGACTATATTTACTAAAATAATGATTTCAAATTAATATTATTCTATTATTATTATTATTATTATTATTACTGTGATTATTTTAACGTGCACTTTCTGAACCAATTGATTATATTAAATCAGCACAAGACTTACGAGGCAACCTAGTTCTAGATGAAACACAACACACAGTTTCCCGGCCACTAGGCCTAATTCATGCCTGAGTAAAGGGAAGCTCCAATTTCACCAAAAATGCATGTTTGACTACGCCGGGAACCGAACCCGTGACCCTTTTCTCAGTATAAAGATGTGCTACCAACTGAAATAAATTTATTACAATATTTGTACATGTGGATTCTATATTTTAACATATATATTACCAGCTCCTTGGTTTTTTGTGCGAAATTTGAATAACCCAGATCTATCCAGCTGGTAAAACCCAAGTATACACAACTACTGATTCAGGTAAATATTAAAAATCATAACGGTTTATAAGTTAGCATAAAATTTCTTCTTATAACGTAAGTTGATATACTATATTAGAATTAGATTTATTACATATCGTAACAAACCCGTTTGGAAAAAGTTTATAGTTAGAAAAGTGTTTTTTTTTAATATATAAAAATTAACGATAAAATAAATATTGTTAAAGCTAATCAGATACCTGTGGCATATATTTTAGGCTATCTAGACCAGCTGCGAGGCTTATGTAATTAAAATAACTAAACACTTTATTTACGAAGTGTGTGAATTCGCTTGAATTCAGTCTAGTAAACCAAGTGGTTTTTACAGGACCCGTTATGCCACTTTCCACACCAGATCTACCACCGCGATCCTATAATCACTGTGGAAGGTGAACCTTTTTCAGGGTTCGACAATAACTTCGCTGGGTGAGTAGACTTATTAATATGAGTGCCTCAAGAACTAGTTAAGGAACCATAATGAGTGATATCATTCTGTTGGAAAAGAAACCATTTGCCATGTTACAAATAAAGTCTCCAAAAGGAGAGTTTTAAAATCCTCACATATATTAAATGTTATGTTATTATATGCCTAAAATAGTATATGTATTACCTAAAAACAGGGTGTGGGTTGGATGTCACTTATCAAATACTTTCGAAATACATAATGTATTGAAGGGTGACCTGGCGTTCTAGGGGTGAGGTGTCAGACTTCTATGCTGGCGGCCGGGGTTCAATCCTCGGTCCCGGCAAAGATTTATCTGATTACCANACGTTAAACTGTAGGTCCTTCATTTCATCTCACAATCACCCTACCATTACACATTAGCATAAGTGCGTATAACCCGAACGGGCAGTAAGACGTGGTGCTAATAATAATAATAATAATGTATTGAAACAAGGAGATGCACTTTCCTCGTTACTTTTTAGTCTAGCCTTATAGTATGCTATTGGGGTAATGAAAGAGAGTAGGGAAGGTTTGACATTAAACGGTACAATGCAGCTATTAAGGTATGCAGATGATTTAGCTTTGATACGGCAATAGTAAAGAAACTGTTGCAAGAAATGCAGACATTTTATTATAGACTAGTAAAGAAATAGGTTTAAAAGTGAACGATAAAAAGACTAAGTATACGATTACACAGAGAACACAATTTGAGGATGACAATCTAGAGATTACTGCGAATAACAAAATTTGACAGGTTTAATAAGTTTAAATATTTAGGAACAATTTTAACTAGCAATAACAATATTAGAGAGGAAATTAAGAAAATAATACAGCCGTGTATTACTCGGTCAATAAGTTGTTGACATATCGCCTGCTGTCAAGGAATGTAAAACTCAAAATAAACAAAACAATAATAATTGTATCGGCTGCTCTTCATTGTTGTGAAACGTGGGCCCTTACCTTTCATGGCGAAAACATATTTAGGGGGTATGAAAACAAGGGTCTTAGGAAGAAGTGAGTGGAGTGGAGTGGAGAAGGTTACATAATGATGAGTTACATACCCTGTTCTCGTCACAAGACATTGTTAGGATGATAAAGTTTCTTAAATTACGGTGGACAGGACATGCAGTGCGAATGGGAGATTCTAGAACAAAGTTCAGAGTACTGACTGGCAAACCCAATGGTAAGAGACCAATGGGAAGACATAGACGTAGGATAACATTAGAATGGACCTTGAAAACTATAGGGTATAATGAAGTGGACTAGATAGAACTTGCTCGACATGGGGTTATATGGCGTACTTTTGCGAGTGCGGCAATGAACTTTCTTCGAGCTCCTACTGATATTAAGTGAGTAAAAACACGAAAATATTTTTATTGGATTAAGAAAAACTTGCTGTAGTGAAAGTGTTTTTTGTGGGTGAGGAGTAGAGGTTGGTAGGCTGGTAAGGGGGGGTGCGGATGGTATATCCCAGGTCTTGGATAAAGGTATACTTACCTCGCAAATACATTGGATGCACTTTTCAGAAGTTTTCTTCGAAGTGTTTTGAGCTAATTTTTAGTTCAAATCTATCTATTTTTTACCTCTGCATTTTACTATTCATCTCACCTATATGCGTATTCATCATAGTGTGTGAACCATTGAGGTAGGTAAAATTTATAGTAAACGTACCCGAACTTGTATGAAAGGAGAAGTGAAGAACAATTTAGGGGAAACCATTCTCAGTGAAACCGACCGGGACTCAAACCTTCCAGAATAGGTTTATCCTACTCTATAAACTAAAAGGAATACGCTTTGTGGCACAATAGTGGTAATGTGGTCTAAAGGTTTCATACTTTCAATAGCTTAGATCAGGGGTCGGCAAACATTTGTTGTAAAGGACCAAATAGTATTTTAGGCGCTGCGGGCCAAGAGGCAAACTCAAGTATATTTATGTAGGTTGGCCTACTTAAATAACAAGCAAAAATTCATAATTTCACAAATTTATTGGACAAAACTTAACGTAATAATAATAATAATAAGTGTATTACAATTGTTTGAAATACAGTTCTATCAATGAGAAGAATGGAATTGCGTTTTTTGAGATAAAATTTCACCAAATTTTGGTTCAAAGTTATTACTCCCTATAGTAAAAATGAATTACAAATGTTCATTTGTTAATGATGACGTGTATTGAGATTTTACGCATTTCATCTTTGAAAATGTTTTTACACACAGGTAGGTTCTGCCAAATACAGATATTTTTTTTTAAATCCGAGCATATGATCTTAATTGACCCTATTACATTTATAGAATTCTGTTAGATTCTTTTCTTGAAATTTGCCTTTTAGCATGATATCACACTGCAGATTAATCATTTCCAATTGAAGATTAGGGGGGAGCCCCTCAATTGTACAGCCAAATGGGGTTTGAAATATTGAAATGTCTTCTGCACTCGCATTAATATCAAAAGAACGTGCTGAATTTGAATTTGGAAATATAAAACCCATTCTTAGCTCACGGGCTGTAGAAAAAGAGATGGCAGGCAGGATTTGGCCCACAACCCATGGTTTGCCAATCCCAGGCCTAGATTTATAGTGATAGCGAGGTCAAGGTTAAAATTTTGCAGGTTCAATTGGAGGTGTTTTTTTTACATCTGATTTAAGAATGTGGTTTTTCCTCCTCTTTTACCTACTTACTATCTGAGGTGTTTAGACTATGATTGTTTTTCCTCTAAAATGGGATGTGTAAAAAGACAGAAAGTCTCCTCCTATCTCTTCTATGCAAAACCAATTTTCTTTTTCACTTGACACTAAAACACAATTTTTCTCAAACGGGGGAGTGAGGAGAGGTTTTTTTTTAGTCCTTGGAGAGAAAGTAAGGCAGAACAATCTGTCCCCACCTTCTTCTCAACCCCTAGCTTCATCGTAGCCCACTATCCCCGCGCGCCGTCTATTTAACTACTTTCATCATTTATCTATTTATTTTTTCAGTTTTCGCACCCTGTTTGACCTTTCCTTTACCCCCTACCTACCCTATTTCCATGTTACGTAAAATACATCTACCCAATTTTGTTATTTAATCATTACTGATCAAGTATTCATAGTGTTTTCACCCCCTTATTCCCCCTGACTTCTTCACCCCCTTTCTCTCCTCGTCAAATTTACCGCACGATGAACCGTGACAGTCAAGTACTAGCACTTCCAAAAACTTTGACCCTTCAGTTGTGTTTCTTTCGTTTTATTAACTTTTAATAAACGCTAATAGGCCCTATTTGTAGGCGTGTGGACTCGGGCATCAAGCTCGTTTGGTATGGCTTTCTGCTGACGGAAAAGTGAGGGCTCAAATCCTGGATGGGTGTACTAAAGTGTTTTCTATAAATTGTTTCACAATCTAACGCATCACAAATGTGGGTATATTTAATCTAAATTATACCTTCCTTACTCTTACCTTATAGACCTAATTATAAATATGTCGATAGCCCGGACGGGTAGTAAGATGCGAAACAAGAAAAACAAATTACGGGTGTGTATAAAAACGTTAGTGACTTGGAATTGTATTTCAATTATAATGGCACGAAAGTCTGACACCTTACCCCTAGAC
>CABFOV010005075.1:0-14934 GCA_902141375.1 Timema poppense
CTGTATTTACAAAATAGGATTTCGTTTTTCATATATATCTTTTAGAGTCAATCCTTTTTTGCTTTTCCTAACCCTCTTTTTTATTTCTGTTGATGGGAGTGTGCAAGTGGCATGGGAGTAAGGAATATAGGGATAGACATAGATAGGTTTAGACAGAGAGAAGGATTGACAACGAGGTAGGGATAAATAAGGATAAAGAGGGACATAGAGACAGAGTTATACGGAGAAAAAGGGTTAAAAAGAAATAGGTACTTAAATAGAAAGAAGTATAGACACAGAGAGGGTTAGAGAGAGGACTAGACAAAAAAAACGTTAGAGAGAGAGATAGGTATGACCAAGAGAATCAAGGAGGTAGAAAGAAAGAGGGATAGACGCACAGAGAACCAAACTCCAATAAAGTGTTACCGGGGAAGGAGGATTTAAACAAATGGTACACACGATCATTCCTATATAAAGCGAAATGAGGTGGTAAAATGGCGGGAGAGTAAAATCGGTCGTGAGTGGGGGGGCGATAGTAAGAAACAAAATGGAGTCGAAGACCTGCACAGATTAGTTATGGGTGTGAGAGAATAGCCGAGGGTAAAATCCCTACAAACTCGAATGTTTGTGCAGAGTTTATTTGATTGAAAGATTTTTTTTTTATTGGCTGAAAGTTACCATTTGATTCAGAGGTTTCGACCCACTCACATACTAATGAATCGCCAGGAAGTATCTAATGGTGTAAGTGGGAATCGCTTAATATAATTATATTACTTATTAAGGGTCTCACCTACTTAATAGGAAATATCCTCACACCAGTGTATTTGTTAAAGGAATGATCGTTTAGAAAAATCAAAACTGCTAAAAACAATCCTTCCTCTTAGTTTTTTTTTGACACAGTGGTTTACAATGTTTTCAAGTTAGGTGCAAATATATTAATTACACTGATATAGTAGAGATAAGGGAGGGCAAGTTTAGGGTAAAGCCACTCGAATTTTATTGGAAGGAAAATGGGAGGCTATTTCAAATAAACGGTTTAAATTACACCCGACTGGTTCTCAAACCCTAATCCATCCATTTACCAGCAGCCCAGATTATTTTGACAGTGACGCCTTAAACCTGTCTGCAATCATGTTGATATTAAGGGCCATGTGGGTTAAATAAAGAAAAAAAAAATTCCAACCCAGTTTGAAAATATACCGAGAAAAAAAAACAATTTAAACTTCATATTTCTAATCTAATAATTAGTTATTTATTTATTTTTTTAATGAACACATTCGTTTTTTACTAGGTATTTTGCGGAACAGATAAAATCAGTCGGTGGGCCTGATTCATCCCGCGCACCTTAGGTTGACTACCACTGCCTTATATCACTCAACCACTTAGGAGGGTTGTAAAAGAGCCAATATATGAAGGTAGTATGTGTGGATCAAAGGGAAGGGGTAGACCATGTAAGACGTGGCCAAATGTTTTAGACGAATGTGTGAAAATGAGAAAACATTAATAGTTTCAAGAATAAAAGAGCATGTATGACTCTGTGTATGGATGTTGTTGAAGTGAAGGGAGTATGCAAGGATAGGGAAGTGTGGAAAAAGTTAGTGACGATGGATTAGGTACGGAGTTGTTGTTTATTGAGCTAAATACAGTTTCTTACCTACCCCGTAAGGGGACAGCGTGATTATGTATGTATGTATGCATGTATGTAAAAGTGTAAGAAAAAAATACTTGTATTAGGAAAGATAGAGATATGTAAGCCACCATTTTCTGTCATAATTTAATCTGTTTTTTAGAAGTGAAGCATTTAGCGTGAGAAAGTCGTTTAAAACTAGCTGATTTAAACTTTATTCACACATCTTTTGAACCATTTAACTCAAAATGTGTGGTTTTTATAATATATGTGTGTGTATATATATATATAAGGAGAGTTTAGGGTCATATAACCTGACGTAAAGGAAGATCTATTAATTTTTCTGTCGGTAAGTTAAGGTTCTTTAGATACAAATTGCACTGACGTATTAAACGATCAGCCTAGGTGCAAAGAATATAATATCTGGGTGTTAGGAAGAATACGCACATAATCACCTGGAAACAAACACCTGGTACAGAATAAGGGCAATAAAATATTCGTTTTCAGCCACTCAGCTAAAGTGACACACTTCTAGCTCGGATGAAATGTTAGGCTCTTCTATAATCCATCTAAACTTCCATTGGATCTGGCGCCCAAGTGATGGGAATTCTCTTAGGCTAGAAATAGTACCAAACCTCTCTAGAGACCTTCTCACTGAATAATTCCATATATTTCATATCCTTTATTTCCTTCCCCACCAACTCCCCTCCAGCCCCCCTAGAACTTCTTTTGACCTCCTTTTTTTTCTTCTTCATCTTCCACCCTTCTTGTTCCTGCTACCTACACCAATAAGCAAAGCAAATGTAATTTCCTGTAAGAGCCTTTCGAGCTGTGCGTTTGGTATAAGGGTTGAAGGGTGAAGCTGTGAAAGTGCACATGGGGGTTGGTTGAGAGGGGGTTGGGAACCCACTGGTTTTTTTTATCAGGTGCAGGGGTGGTGGTAGTGGTTCGCATCACGCTTTACTCGAAGCGTTCTGGCGTTATACGTCGATAGTTCGGGGTGTAAATTAAAGCGTAACGCCTAAGGCAGGCTATACTAATTTTTTTTTTTCCGAGGGAGTGTTGAAATATTGAACAAGAAAATTTCAATTCCGTGAGGGTAACACAATATTTTTCACGAACTTTTTATTTTTTAAAAGCTATTCAACACCTGTGTGGCCATAATTTTGATCTAGTGATCAATATTCCCAAGTTCGAGTCTCGATGGTACCATAGCTTTTTTTTTAAACGGCAACTGTTCCTGTGGCTGCCATGGTTTTGTTAGTTAGATTTAAGTTAGACATAACTTTTACTGACACCACATAAAAATCATAATCATCATTACCACGTCACTGGATCCATGGTATAGTGCTCAGTGCACCTAGCTACAAACTTAGGGGTCACGGTTTCAATTCCTGACTGGTCCCTTGGGTATTGTCCCCGAAGGGGAATAAACCCAAAGGTCACCAGAGTTTGGTTGGTTAGACTTAAGCGAGGTTTGAGTGTTTACAGTGGATACACTCCCTCATACTCACTATCATTCTCATACTCATCTAATCGTGACATGGAAAGAGCCTCCACGGAAAGGATGTACGATTAGTATATTCGGGTGTTCCCTGGACAACGCTACATTAGCACTGGCTAGTTTTTCCACAAATCGGGCTATGAATGATGTAACCCAGGTGCGCTATATTATTACTATTATCACCACATAATATCATTGGGGCGAAATAACTGCACCTAGATGGTGTCCCAACCTCAGAAGATGGTTACATATTCGTCACTGCCAGAAGAATACAAGGATATCTTGCTAATAAACTATAGAGGTTTAAGCTAAAAAAAATAAGTAAATTCACTGTCCGACACGTGATCTAAATAATATAATAATATTTAGCATCACGTCTTACTACCCGTTTGGGTTATACGCTTTAAGTACTAATTACTCTAATGGATTATGAATTTGGGAGGTTAAATTAGATGAAGTAAACCCGCTTTTGCGTGAAGGAAGAGTGTAAAACCATTTAGTAAAAACCAACCCCAGTTCACCCGACCGAGATTCGAAACTCGATCTCCCCGTCCTCGGCGGTCGAGCTCAACACGACAAGCGCGTTAGCCAACTATGCCACCGTGGCGGGTGCGTGATCTAAAAATGACAGAATCATCTAGTCTAGTTTGCCAATTATTTGAGAGATTTGAGTTTTAACACTGGATGTATGTACTGATAATAGAGTTTCCTGAATAATTTCTCACTCTCCTTCAACGCGAATGCGGATATATTTACTATAAGCTCTTCCGAGTTCCCGTGCCTAAATTTAACTTTACATTTTCTAATTTATGCGAATTTAGATTGGTACGGAACGATTTTTTAATATCATTTGAACGGTGATAAATTATTATTATTATTGTTATTAGCGCCGCGTCTTACTACCCGTTCGGTTTATATGCACTTACGCTAATATGTAATTGTAGGGTGATTGTGAGATGGAATGGAGGACCTACAGTTTAACGTGGGATCCAAACCACGGTGGAGGCCTGGCATTCCACACATTCACAAGATGTATTGTCAGAGGTGAAGGAAGGGTTTGGTAATCTGATAAATCTGTGCCGGGACCGAGGATTGAACCCCAGCCGCCAGCACAGAAGTCTTGACACCTTACCCCTAGACCGCCAGGTCACCTAACGGTGATAAAAATGCCAACGTTTTCATGGACCATATTTACCATTTTATCTTCCCTTCCACTACCCGGAATGTGAGCGTGATCTTTGTTTGACCTCGGCAATAGAAGCCGCGGTGGGGACCGGGATAATAGAAGCTATATTCCACACGGACCCGACTCGTCTTGTAATTAGCGCATGCGCACGTGTTTGTCCACACCCCGAGCCTGCTTGGCGGGGCGGTAGATAATGGCAGTGATTGTGTCACTAATTATTGTCCAAGACAAATATTATTGTCTGATGGCCTCAGAACGTTGGTAATCCTCGCGGGCTTTTGTCCCCCTCTCATCCACATTAGGGGTAGTAAGGGGGAGGTAGGGGGAAGGGCCGAGGATGTAATTATGTAGATCAGTGTGACCAACATCCTCGACGCAAATTTACTCGCCTGGTAATTAAGCTAAACGGTACTGTAAGTTATTGCCGACGGTTGGGTTGTATTATTGGTCGACGCGGGGATATTATGTGTGATTTGTAGTAGGGATGTTCTCTAGTGCACTTATTAAGTGTATTTACCAAGGTTTGATGATCGTTGGCGAGAGGAAGTCAGAAATAAGGGGAAGAAGTTGGCTATCTCACTTTTCCAGAACTGCTCAATTAATATAAAACTTATGTTTCGTAAGGGACAACTCTGGAGGAGGTTACATACCCTCTACTAATCACAATACAATGTTAGGATAATCAAATATCGCTGATTACGGTGGGCAGGACATTTAGTGAGAATGGAATAATCTAGAATCGTGTTCAAGGTATTGACTGGCAAACCAAATTATAATAGATCATTGCGAAGGCCAAGTAGCAGATGATAGGATAACATTAGAATGAGCCGAAAAAGATAAGGTGTAATGAGGTGGACTGAACATAGCTAGGCAAATATAGGGATAACGTGTAATGAGGTGGACTGGCTAGACCTAACTCAAAATTGAAAGAATGAGCTCAAAATAGGGATAAAGTGTAATGGGGTGGACTGGATAGAACTAGATCAAGATAGGTAAAAGATGTAATAAGGTGGACTGGCTAGAACTAGCTCAAGATAGAGATATAATATAATAAGGTAGACTGGCTAGAACTAGCTCAATATAGGGATAGAATGTAAAGAGGTAGACTGGCTAGAACTATCTCAAGATAGGGATAGAATGCATGAGGTAGACTGGCTAGAACTAGCTCAAGATAGGGATAGAATATAATGAGGTAGACTGGATAGAACTAGCTCAAGATAGGGATATGATGCAATGAGGTAGACAGGCTGGAACTAGCTCAAGATAGGGATATGATGCAATGAGGTAGACAGGCTGGAACTAGCTCAAGATAGGGATAGGGTGTAATGGGGTATACTGGACATAACTAGGCAAAGATAAGGATAACGTGTAATGAGTTGGACTGGCTAGAACTATGTCAAGATAGGGATGGATGACATAATTTTGTAAATGCGGCAGTGAACTTTTGAGTTCCTAATTTAATAAAGTAAGTATGTAAGGATGGTTGTTGTATAGATAATCAACTAAAAAGTACAACTGAGAAATGTCATCCTTGCAACAAATATACATATTACAAATAATACTATATATCACGTTACACGACACGTTCTTTCTCACGTCTTTATCTAAATTATACTTACAGCTCGGAATATATGTGGAACTAAAACACTTATATTATTATAGAAACAAAATTAAGAAAAAAAGAATCGTAACTCACCAAAGAGATTATATGAAAAAATGTACACTATTATAGAAACAAACTATTTATTATGTGCATTTTAAACTCCCCATTTATCGAAGCTCAATTTTTTATTTTCTCGCTATCTTACAGGTAGATAAATTATTGTGATAGTCAAAAAGACCTAAATCAAGATTTTGATGAATTTTGACGTTTTATGACCCCCCGAATCCAAAAAAGTTGTTTTTGACTTTCCGTTTGTCTCTCTGTACCTCCAACTAGAGCCTAAACTGTGTTACCGACCGGGCTAAAACGTGGTATATATGGTTTTCATAAGGTTGCCCCGAGGGATTTTTGGAATTGGATAGCTAACCCTAAATTTAATAGTAGTTCAAGAAAGGGCAAAAAGAGAAAAAATCGATTTTCTCAAAATCGACTCTAAAGATTTTGATTAAAATTCGTATTTAGGCGTTGATTAGGATTATAAATAAACTGGCTATTTTCATTTTGCCATGAAGATTAGTGTTAGGATACTTTACAGAAGCAGAAATTACCGTATCACTGCAACTATTTGAGATACTAAATAACTTATAACCCGCCTCGGTGGCGTAGTTGGCTAACGCGCTTGTCATGTTAAGCTTGACTGCTGAGGACGGGGAGATCGAGGTTCGAATCTCGGTCGGGTGAACTGGGGGGGGGGNCAACCTTCCCAATTCCTAATCCATTAGAGTAATTAGTACGTAAAGCGTATAACCCGAACGGGTAGTAAGACGCGGTGCTAAATAATAAATAAATAATAAATAAATAACTTATTATTGCAAAATTGTAATATTATTTAAAAAAATATATGAAATATATTATTTAAAAAAATATATGAAATATATTTTTATAAAACAAACAGTTATTGAGATATTGGCAAAAATATTAATACAATTTTGTAAGCTTTAGTTGTAAAGAAATACTACTTAAGTTTTAAAGGAATAATTCTGTAATGCCACAGAGTAATTAAATATAAGTAGGTATCTAAATGTTTACGTTGTTTTTTCTTAAACCTCTTAGGAGAAATGTTTGTACAACAATGATCTATATCCATCTTAGACTCAATAGTCAAAATTTATAAATGAGGAATTTAATAGCAATGCGATGGCATAAATATTTTCAACAACTTATAAAATGTAGAAAATTTTAACCGGAAGTTGAAATTTAATACGAAGTGTTGACCCTTGAGGACCCAACATTTATCTTTTTTATCAGTTCAAATATACAAATGAGGACAATAATTCTTTAAAAACAAAATTATAAAATGTAAAACCGGGACCAAAAAATAAAGGTTTTATATAAGTATAGTGCAATTTATTCTTGTGTTTGCTAGTGTATATAATTTTGTTTCACATATATGGGTTTTGAGTAAATATCTCAATTCTCAAACAATAGAGCGAGAAAGTCCGCGCGGAGTTCCGCACCATGTTTTTTATCAACACGTAAAATACTTATTTTCTAAAAAAATAATTCAAGTCAAAGTTGTTTAATTCCAAGAGTCCCGTGATTTTGTAATGATATGTATTTTCGTATCTCAAAAAATTCCTGAGATACGATCAATGTTGGAAATTTCCACTTAAATAAAGTACCCTCATGGATATTTTAACGGTAAAATTATATGCACCATTTCATTTGATATGTTAAACAGTGTCTGGCTTAAATTTTTAACTAAAACAGATAGAGCCGGTTGTAAGAATTTTTTTTTTCTATTTTTGCCCTTAACTGTACGCTTAATAATTGTAGTCTTGGATCGATAGTAAAAACATTTTTGAGAAGTCTTATGAAAACCCTAGATACATAGTTACAGCTTGATCTGTAAAATGGTTTAGTATCTAGTCTCAGTAAGAGACAGATGGATGGAATGGCAAAAATAAAATAAAAATGGGGTTCAAGAATTATGAAAAGTCAATATCAATACGAGTTCAATTTTTTCATATCACAATATTTCTCTATCAGAGTGATCTCGAGAAATTATAAACTATTAAAATTAGAGGGAAATTTCTGTGGAAGAGTGTTATTTAACCCCCTATCCTCCAATCTTTCCAATAGTTGATAGGTTTTTCAAAATTATTTAATTATGAACAATTTTAATTATTTTAACATAAAATATCAGAATTATACTAGTTTATGATAAATATAGCTTAAAACATACCTATTCAAGGGAATCAAGCCCAAGACCAAGTGGAATTATTTTGTATGACTGGAAATTTCCCACAAGATCATATAAGAACAACTTTTACTTTATAAAATATATTTTAACACAACTCTCACATTAATTATAATTATTATCCTTCGTTATTGGTTTTTTACTTAACACTTTTTATACAAATAATAAAATTACGGCACTATATTGGCAGCATCATATTGTAATTAATAAAGATCCATTTTAATTACTGATTAAAATTGGAAACTTTATTGGTTTTGTACTTGAAGTTAATTAATAAAGTTAGACGGTATTTTTTTACTTTTAGGTATTTTAATTAGTTAAAAGGTTTCCAATATCGTATATATCCATCCCTATCTTGTCAGTGATTCGTCTCAAAATTTAAACTTGACAAAGCTATTGTAAGTTCAAAGCTCCTAATAAACCTTTAACAGTTGTGAAATCGAAACAAAAGGAAATTCAAATTTATTTATATTAAATGATTCTACTAAGCAAAAAAAAAAGTGGATATTTTTTTATCTATCTTTGTAATCATTCAAGAGTGAAATTCCAAGCATTCAATCCAGCTGATTTAAATAACGGCCTACACACCAAACGACATGATTGGATAAATGTAACTCTACCGTGAAAAAAAAATTCAAGTTTCAAAAGTTAAAATTCAATTTTTTTATTTTTTTTCTCCTAAATAAATACTTTTTCATTTACCATCTGGGCCTCGTTAAATTTGTTAAAAATCGTAGCTGTACTATGTTAGTATGAGAGTGAAGTGTTAGATCAGAAAAGGCAGTGTTTTTTGCAGGTTTTTTTTTACCAAATTGGCCAAAATAAATAAAATATTGCTCCAGTACAAACATAGAGTTTAATTGTATTCAAATGGTGACTTCAACAGTTCTTGAATATCTGTCACCGGTGTCCTGGAATTCAATGACAGCTTTCTTTCTTAATTTAAAAAGTTTCTCATCTAATATCTCTATGATCATGACAGATATTCAACAACTGTTGATAATATCACCATATGAAGAAAATTAAACTCTATGTTTCTATTGGAGCAATTTTTTTCAAAACAAAAGAATTGTTTTGCTATAAAAATAACTGCACAAACAATGGCGTTAGCTCGTGTTTCGTCCATTCTCACCTTGAACTCACAGACATTATGAATCGGGCTGATAAAATAATGCCACATGTATCGTTGTAAACGTGGAATAAATGCTAGTTCATCTATTATGGTTGAAGTTTGAAACTCCGCTGTGTGTAGTGAAATTGGTTGTTCTATGGCTTACATATTCTTCCTCCACGCAAGTCCTGGGGTTCGTTTCCTATCCAAGTTTACCTAACTACCCTCACTGGTAGGCACGTAGGCTAGCTCATATGGTCTGGTTTACCAGTGACGTAGAGTCCAGGGTTTTAATTACACCCAGGGTGATTTTTCATCAATAATCTAACACTCTTACCACGTACCTTATCCTTAGCCGATTGTTTACTTACTCTATAATATCAAGCTCGGGAAATGTCATTGCCGAACTTACAAAAGTACGTCATCGATCCCTATCTTAGGCTAATTCTATCCAGCCCCTATCCCTATATTAAGCTAGTTCTGACCATTCCCTATCCCTATCTTGAGATAGTTATATCCAGCCCCTATCCCTATCTTAGGCTAGTTCTATCATGTCCCTATCCCTATCTTGAGCTAGTTCTATACAGTCCACCTCATTACACCCTGTCCCTATCTTGAGCTAGTTCTATCCAGTCCACCTCATTACACCCTATCTCTTTCAGGTCCATTCTAATGATATCCTCCCATCTGCTTTTAGATCTTCTCAACGGTCTTTTCCAATTGGGTTCGCTAGTCAATAACCTGAATATTGTTCTAGATTCTTCCATTCACGCTGCATGTCCTGTGCACTGCAATATGCCAGATTTGACTAACCTAACAATGTATTGTGATGAGTACAGGGTATGTAGTTCACCATTCTATAACCACCTTTCCTCCACGGTATTTTCATTCCTTTTTATACCAAATATATTCCTGATCGTCTTGTTTTTTATAGCCTAAATTTTATTTCTTTATGTAAGGTAAGATTATTATTATTAGCACCGCGTCTTAACTACCCGTTCGGGTTATACGCACTTACGCTAATGTGTAATGGTAGGGTGATTGTGAGATGAAATGAAGGACCTACAGTTTAACGTGGAATCCGAACCACGGTGGAGGCCTGGCATTCCTCACATTCACAAGATGTCTTGTCAGAGGTGAAGGAAGGGTTTGGTAATCAGATAAATCTNATGAAATGAAGGACCTACAGTTTAACGTGGAATCCGAACCACGGTGGAGGCCTGGCATTCCTCACATTCACAAGATGTCTTGTCAGAGGTGAAGGAAAGGTTTGGTAATCAGATAAATCTGTGCCGGGACCGAGGATTGAACCCCGGCTGCCAGCATAAAAGTCTGACACCTTACCCCTAGACCACCAGGTCACCGTAAGGTAAGATTCCATGTTTCACAACCATAGAGAACACAAGGTAAAACTCTGTTTCTGTATATTCTGAGTTTTATATTCCTTGACAGGAGGCGACTTAACATCCTTAATATCCATAAGTGTATTTAATGGCGGATATTCCGGACATGTAGTAAGACGCCCTAATATTTAAAAAAGTTAAATGTAATTTACGATGTTTTATTCTATAAATTTTTGAGTCCCCTGGCAAGCGCAAAGAGGAATCTAACCCACATATTTCGTCAGGATCACATCGGAACCCGGCGTGCGGTAAATGTAATTTACTGACGTACTCCTACACGCGAAGTAATCCACGATGGAAATTAACTCCACGCAGAACGAACACTTTTTTTTTATCTTTCGTCCACCTAGATTCCCCCTCTCCCCCCTTTCCACCATCTTCACGCTCCGAAACAGCTTCATATTAAACTTGGTAATAGAATTTTTAAATCCATTAAAATTTAAAAGCTAAATAATTGATACGTTTTGAAATGAAGTTGCTCTAACTCAATTGAATTAGGTTTTATAAAATACGAGGATCTTATATTTCTAGTGAGTAGTAGTCTCACAGTAAAAAAAAAAAGATCAACTTTTTTATAATTTGGCTTTTTTTTTAATTTCTTTAAAAATGTAATTATTAATTTGGAACAAATTAATTTACAACGGATTAAAATTAAATTAGGAGATATATTCTATTCTATTGTAATAAGTATGACTCAAAAAATTGTGGTCACGCGGACAGAGGTGTCAGTCTCTTATATCATAGTTTTCAGGTTTTAAGGAGGTTTTGATTCAAATCCAAGCGGGATGTTTTGAGGTGTTTTTACTCCATAATTTATTCTCCATTCTCACTCTATGCAAATTCTGGTGCGCTTCATTCATCGTTTAACTTCCTCGTCTTTAATAGTGTAGCTAAGTGGATAGCCCGGATGGGTGGTTAGACGTGAGGGACAAGGATTATGAGTGTCGAAAAATATCTTGATACTACATAAATGCCTCAACACCTTAAGTATGCTACATGACATGCACTGGGAAGATTTGCAGAGCTTTAGAATAATAATACTTAGCACCACGTCTTACTACCCGTTCCGGTTATACGCTTAAATACTAATTACGCGAATGGGTTAGGAATTGGGAAGGTTGAATATAGAGGAAGTGAGCCCGCATTTATTTGGAGGGAGAGTGGAAAACCATCTAGGGAAAACCACCCCTAGTTCACCCGAGTGAGATTCGAACCTCGATCTCACCATCCTTGTCAGTCTAGCTCAACACGAATCTAGCGCATTAGCTAACTACGCCAACGAGGTGGGTGAAACCTTTATAAATCCTGGATTATTTATGAAATGGTGTACTATCCTCTAATATTATTTTCACTAAAATGTAGGATTAGATCTAACCAGCTAAAAATTCAAATTCTTAGGTTAAAAATGTTGTAAATAATTGTGTGATAGCTTGCAATATAAAATACAGATCTTAAAATGTTCTGTAGCGATCCAATAAAAGCATGACTTTATTTGATAGAGGAAGGCTAGATCTATATCTCTAACCTTTTTCTTTAATCTCAGAAGTAGTGTACAAAATGTTCACTTAAGGCATTGTTGACTCTTTTTTTTAGATACTTAAAATTCAAAATACAAACTTTTTACTGGTCAGAAACATTCTGAAAATTTCCAAATACTTTTGTTGAAAACGTTTAAAAAATATATCAAACATCTTCTTAAATAATGTGAGATTTCTAAACGTCTGCAAAAAGTTTCAGTTTTCTAAATTGTAGAAACTTTAATTTTAAAACTGTACTTGAGTTAAAAATTGGTCTTGTAGATTATCATTGTCAAAAAGTTTTTTAATGTACTTTTTTGTTAATATTCTTAATTTTTTATATCACACCTAATCAGTACTTAGGATAATTTTTAAAGTTTAAATTTGAATTTATATCTATTTGTTTACACGAGTTATATGATTTTTAAATACTAGTCTTACTTCAGAATGAGAGTTTCAGTTCAACGGGACAAACATCTTAATTAATACCTTACATTAACTTCTAGGGTATTATATCTAAACAAACCTATACACTAATCAATATTATTAAGAGTGACTAGCAGTGCTGCCAGGGTAAGCAGAGTTAACTTAAACTCTACCTGTGACATGTTCTCATCATTCAGTAGAACACTAATTGGTCAATAATAAATTAAAATCGGTGACCTGGCGGTCTAGGGGTAAGGTGTTGGACCTCTATGCTGGCGGCCGGGGTTCAATCCTCGGTCCCCGCATAGATTTATCTGATTACCAAACCCTTCCTTCACCTCTGACAAGACATCTTGTGAATGTGGGGAATGCCAGGCCTCCACCGTGGTTCGGATTCCACGTTAAACTGTAGGTCCTCCATTTCATCTCACAATCACCCTACCATTACACATTAGCGTAAGTGCGTATAACCCGAACGAGTAGTAAGCCGCGGTGCTAATAATAATAATAATAATAATAATAATAATAATAATAATAATAATAATAATAATAAATTAAAATACATTCCCAAATGAAGTATATATAGCAGAGCCTGTGTGTGATTGATCGACTCGGGACAAAGAATGGAAGAACATATCGGCCGGTACAAACCTTCTTCACCCTGGCAACACTCCACGACGTGACACTGCAAATATAACATTTTGTTTAAAAATTATTTACTTTACAGAAGCACCTCGTTTCAAACTGTATAATCACCTAAAACTAAGTTTAACTTATGTAAATAGTCAGCCGAATTCAACCAGCATTTTTAACCAAGCTGATGAGTTTATTCAACACTAAACGATACTGGAATATTAAACATTTCAGAAACGTTTGCGTTTTCCCAGTAAATAACTATTATTATTTTATTTGACTATACAAATGTTTACATCTGTTAATCTATTCCATTTACTCCAAATAAATTGTACATGTACGTATTACAATGTTAATAGTGGGGGACTATTTAAATCATAGCCACATTCGAATGTAACCCATTTTAACTTATCAAACACTGCGACCGCAACCAGACGGTTGCTTTATTGACTCCTGTCAACTATTTGACATTTAAACATGTGAGCTATAACATTTACATAGATAGTTTAGTATCGCAGGTCATAGCAAATACATACGTCAGCCACTCCTGACAGATACATTTATAGATGACGTTTATAATGTCATGAGGTAGATTGGAATATTTTACGCCAATCGTAAAACCATAAGTGGAAATGTGTGTTTTAACTCTAGACAAACCCAATTCAGTGGCTAATGTTCTGACGTATCACACTCGTGATAGGCTGGCCTGCTGATGACGGAAAGATCGGGAGTTCGAATCCTGTTTGAATCTACTGAGGGTGGTTTTTTCCTGATTAGTCTTCCAATCTCCCTCTAGGCAAATACGGGTAGATTACCTCTAAAACCCACCTCGGCTGCGTAGTTAGCTAACGCGCTAGTTTCATGTTGAGTAAGACTATCGAGGACCGGGATAAATAGGTTTGAATCTCATTCGGGTGAACTGGGGGGGAGGGGGGGTTCCCGAAATGTTTCTCCACTCTCTCTATCCACACAAATGCTGGTTCAATTCCTCTATATTCAACCTTCCCAATTCTTAAACCATTAGTATAATTATTACTTATGAGTACAACCCGAATGGGTAGTAAGACGTGGTGCTAAAAAAATTCCAATAATATTCTGATATGAGATATCGTCATAATACATTTACTGGTTTTTTTTAATCACCGTGGCTTATTACTTGTTCAATCTAAATGCATGTATGCTAATTACTCTAATTGGGAAGAGATGAAAAAGGTAGAAATTTAGAGGTAATCTAGCCTCATTCGCATGGAAGGAGATTGGGAAACCGTTTAGGAAACAACCCACAGTAGACGCAACTGGTATTTGAACCCATATTTCCCCATCATAAGCAGTCAAGTCATAACATGAGAATGACGCCTTACACCATTCAGCCACTAAAATGGGTAGATTTCCTGTTGTGGAGTAGGATTAGCTATGACATTGAGTGAAATGTAAAAACAAATAAAAAAATACTAGGAGTTAAGTTAATAGTGACGAGTTTTAAGAAATATTTAAGATTTATTATTAGACTATAACTTAATGAAACCCGCTTCAAATATTGGCGAATTTTGGAAATATTTCAGATTTATTATTAGACTATAACTTAATGAAACCCGCTTCAAATATTGGTGAATTTTGGAAATATTTCAGATTAAAACCCGCTTCGATTTTCGAATCGTCCGAGACTATACCCCCCCCCCCCCCCC
>CABFOV010005075.1:14998-27727 GCA_902141375.1 Timema poppense
CCCCCCCCCCCTAATGAACTGGACTGTCGATGATGATATATTGGTTCGAATCCTCGTAGGGTGTATTGAGGGTGTGTTTTCCTAAATGATTTTTCACTATTCTCTCTCACAAATGTGAGTTCTCTTTAACTCATTTCAAGATTCCTCTTTCCTAGCACATTAGCTTAGTTAGTGAAAGTATGTAAGTTTATAATTCGAATGGGTTGAGAAACGTGGTGACAAAAAAACTAATTGAATAGTAAAATATCAATTCAATTAAATTTTCAGGTGTGTTAGAGAAAAAAAATCAAGGTCAGTTTGTCATTTTTAAGATTTATTTAATTTATTTTTTTGCTTAAAAGTAATTATTAAAATAAATATGACTATACAGAAAAACGTTTTGTGTAGTCTTACAAATAATTTAAGTGTCCTACCTTAAATGAACTCGGTTTAAATAAAATGCAGATGAGTTGAGTTTTAAAAGAAAATACATGTTCTCTTTAAGATATATTTTTAACTTTTTTCTCTCCACGTCTAAATACTAATCTGGCTATCGACATTTAATTTCACTAATGAGATAGGGTTGAGGAAGTTTAATTTTTAGGAATTTACCGTCATTTGTATGGAGGAAGAGTAGTTTATTAATTACATTCTAAAAATCTCCAATACATTTAGCTGGGATCCAAACCCCGGCCTCACCATCGCTTGCAAACGAAGCTAAACCCTTGAAGGCCTTATTTACTATCAGAATCCTACTGAATAATATAATTTTGGTAAGATAAAAGGTCTTACATAATCGTATTAGCAACCTCGCTCTTAAAGGCTTTTTATTCTACCAAATTACTACTATATAGTAGTATCCTGGTAAGAAATAAGACCTTCAAGATCTGGCTTCTTACTAAAACCAGGGTATATATGTGTTTGGCGTTTAGTCTGCGTGCCCACTGTTGAGGGTTTATGGGAAGGGAAAGGTAATTTTTTTTGTACAGTGAACAAAGATCAAATTTATAAACACAACTGTAATTTATTTTTTTCGTGATTCCTTAGATAAAGGCTTGTGTTCAAAACTGATCGTGCAGGCAATAACTAAGTTTCGTGACCGATGGTTTGTTGCGTGTTACTTAGGCATTTGTGGTGTGCCAAAGTTTGCTAGACTTTGAGATAATGTATTTGAACTTATGAAGCTATATGCAGCATTTAATATAATTGTAGTTTCGTTAAATATAATTGCTTCGCTTTAGTTAGTATTACCATACAATTAAATTATATTAAGGTATTTTCTTTCACGCTGTAAATATTTTTGAGGAAAAAATAAGACATTCCCGTACAAATTCATGTCGAGTAGGTTCAAAAGAGAACGCCTCATTAGAAAGTCAACCACGCAAAGGTGTTTTTACAAAGGCATATTTTAATTCTGATCAAATGGATCTAAGATTGATTCACATTTACTACATTGTAATACATTCTTATTTAATATTTTTTATTTACAATCTTGGAAACATTATTGATATTTTTTAAATAATAGGATGGAACAAACCTTTTTTTAATCTATATTTTTCTATAATTTGTTTTAGTACTTTTGGTCATACTGCCCATACTATTTACGTTAGTGAGTTAGGGATGAGGAATATGGAATTTAGAGGAAGTATACCCGCATTTGTGTGAATGTAGAGTGTAAACCCAATAAGGGAAAACCAGCCTAAACATACCCGAATGGGATCGAACACCTATCTCCCTGACTTCGGCAGTCTTATATATTGTGACAATAGCGCCTTGGACAATGCAGCCACTAAAGTGGGTTAATTTATATTGTTATTTTTAAAATTGTATTTCAATTTTAACAATATTTCTTGTTTAAGACTTTTAAACGTTATTTTTAATTGCCAATTAATTAAAAATACATTTTAAAGCTCAAACACGCGTCCATGGTTGCACGTATTAAACGCGAAGATCGTCTAATTTGTAGATGCCAGAGACGGGTACGTTGAGGGTTTTAATCCCGGCTGAGTATGCTAAGTATGTTTTATTCTTAATGGTTCCACACTCTTCTTCCACGCAAATGAAGGTATATTTTCTTAACATTATTACTATTAGTTGCTGTGTCTTACGGCAGGTGCATTCCTTTTGTCTTTGAACTTAGGCCACCAATGTGGCCTGTTCTCTGACCCCTCCTTCTACTCCCAATATTTTCTTCTTTCCTTCAAATTATTTAATATTTGAATCCTCCTTTTTATTCCTAAACTCCTATTTCGCTCAAACCTTTTCTCTAATACATCGGGCAGAAGACAGTTCCTCCTAAGGATGTGTCTAATCCAGTTTGCTTTGCACCGAAGAATCACATCCAAAATGGTTCTCTTCTCGACCACTCTTTTAGGATTCCTTCATTTGTCACCCTGTCTGACCACCTGATCTTATCAAGTGGTGAGAAAGTGATAAAACATTTATAAAAATACAGCATCTTAGTCGGGATTTGATCGCTGACTCCTTAGTTTTCGACAAACCAGAATAAATGTCTGAGTCCCAGCCGATGGGCGTCACATTTCTATTGTAATGTTAACCTAAGATTTATTTTTTCATTGGGGAATTATTTAAAATAATAATTAAAGGTTCCTATTTAATTTCCCTCTTCAACTTAATAAAGAAGAAGTCACTTCAATCTACCTCGGTGAATATTGCTATTCTCATCATGAAAACCACATTTTCGGTCTCTCACACAATTTTCTCTTCGCGTCTCATTGGACAGAAACATGATGATCTGGGGGTCAGGGAGTAGGAGAAAGGTGTGAAGGAATCTAATAAAGACAAGACCTCCGCCCTTTAAGTAAATTCAATAAAACACCAGCCATGAGAACACCATCAGTCATCGACAAATTCCATTCCTTCCTTGCTCATGCCTCAATTCCGCCTCCAGAACCCGTAGGTCTACATTACCGTCAGCCAAGGTCCGTTTAGTTTTTGAGGTCAAGTCGCTATTGAGATTGATGATTGGACTAGTAAAATAGAATGCTATATTCTTGTTAGGATTATTGAATTTTCGTTTACTATCTCATATAGAGACGGTATTGTGATCGTGAACATTTCCTGCCCCTCGAGATTATGATGGGTCTCGACGTTTTATTCACCTCCAAAAAAAAAAAATTAGGGTCTTTCAGTGGTGTTACGTCATGTTGTTGGTTGTACCCGGTGTTTATAGCTAGTGGTACCACTTAGTTTTTATGCAAGCCTGGAAATAAGTACGACGATATAATACACATGAATACTATGCACTGATTTTGGTTGGAAGAACAATATAGAAAATTCAAACATATTTATTTACAGCCAACATTGATACGATTCTACTATATTACTTGTTTTATTTTATTTATATTATTATTTAGCACCGCGTCTTACTACCTGTTCGGGTTATACGCTTTAAGTACTAATTACGCTAATGGATTAGGAATTGGTAAGGTTGAATTAGAGGAAGTGAACCCGCATTTGCGTGGAGGTAGAGTGGAAAACCATTTAGGAAAAACCACCCTCAGTTCACCCGACCAGAGATTCGAACCTCGATCTCCCCGTTCTCAGCAGTGGAGCTCAATACGACTGGCGCGTTAGCCAACTACGCCAACGAGGCGGGTTTATATTTAAAATTTATATTTAAAGTGACAGCCACAAACTACATGACTGGATGTATGACTATATTAAAATTGTTCTAGTAGCTTTAAAAACAACCAGATCTGCTTCACTGGCCGCATGGTCTAAGGCATCACTTTCGTGTTAAACTAAACTGCTGATGACGGGGAGGTTGGAGTTAGAATCTCAGTCGGGTGTACTAAGGATCGTTTATTCGAAATGGTTAAACGAAGACGTTTCTTTCCCAATAAATTTAATTTTTTTAAAAGGAACCTTAGGTAATCATTTGAATGTTAGAATTTAAAATTCAAATAACTTTAGATGAGCTATTAAACAAAATATTATTTTGAGCTGCTACATATTGAAACCGAAAATCAGGTCGTAAAACCGTATACATCAGTTGTTCTGCCTAGGTTCAATGAATGACCATGCCAAAATTTTGTTTAAATTGATCAACAAATTTTATATTTATCGTTGATCAAACTGACAGGTACAGACATACTAAATGCCAAATAGTCCAGTTAAAGCATAACCTAACTTCGTTCGGTCAATTAACTGGTACTTATCTATGGCGGTGGCCACGTGGTATCAATAACAATTTCAATTAGTCAGGTTTTCTGGTGATTGGAAGGTCGTGGTTTGAATCTCGACGGGCCGTACATAAAGTCGTTTTTCCAAAATTGTTTTCTACTTTTTCTTTACACAAATGTGGGTAAAGATCTTCTAAATTAAACATTTCTCATACTCAACATATTAATGTATACAATGTGTGTATATCAAAACTGAGCGGTAAATAAACGACCATAATCTTTTTGTCCATCTGATAGCGGTTCAACATCACTCACGTCCATGAAAAATATCTCTTTTTCACCTCCTCTACACAGTTGGCGAGCTTACTCAAGCGAGTCCGAGGGTAAGTGTGTAGGTAGACGATGCATTCGTCTTTTCTCGGAGTTGCCCGTTAACGATCGGACTTGTTTTTGTTTTTTTTGCCCGAACTCAAAGACGAGCGAAACCCTCTCTATAGTAGCCCCATGGCTTCTTTGATGCTGACTGACAGCTAACAGCTGACTTCTGACACTTAATATCTAGGTATGAACATAAATTTCGACCGTCAGAAGTGACAGCTGCTAAACACATGTTTTTGCAGATCATATGGTTCGTCGTAGGGATACATAATTTGGTCTGGTAAACTTTTCAAAGCCGTCAGCAGTCAGGTGTGAGCTGTCAGTCAGCACCAAATAAGCCACGGGGGCTACTGTACCTGAACAATAACTTCGCCCAGTCATTTGTCTGCTCTTTTTCGTTAAAAAGTCCTGTATCGTCGTCGATTATATTGAGAATATTGAAATATCGTGGTTGTATGTAGACCATTGCAAAGAATGAAGTTGTATCAAAAGAGGCAAAGTGTGTTAACGCCAATAATGTTTTTTTGGATGGGAAACGTGGGTTTGGCTGGTGAAATACAAGAGCAAGGGGAAGGCGGTTGGAATGATATTTATTAATAAATGTACGAGGAAAAACTCGTATGGACAGATTCATTAAGTAATGGGTGCGGTTGTAAAGGTAATTCAATATGTTAATGTGAAAGAAGCTTATTACTCGTACTTGGCTTTGAATAGGATGTGTGTATGAGAGTGTATCGAGTGAAAAAGCAAATATATGAAGGTAGAGTGTGTGTGTGGATCAAAGGGAAGGGGTAGGCTATGAAAGACGTGGCTAAATGTTGTATATAAATGTGTGAAAAAGAGAAACATTAAGAGTTTTAAGAATAATAATATTTCAGCATCGCGTCTTACTACCCGTTCTGTTTATACGCTTTAAGTACTAATTACTCTAGTGGATTAGGAATTGGGAAGGTCGAATTAGAGGAAGTGAACCCGCATTTACGTGGAGGGAGAGTGGAAAACCATTTAGGAAAAAACCACCCCCAGTTCACCCGACCGAAATTCGAACCTCGATCTCCCCGTCCTCGGCAGTCGAGCTTCAACACAAGTGCGTTAGCTAACTACGCCACCGAGGCGGGTTTTTTAAGAATAAAATAGAATATTTCGGTGTATATATTTTATTAAAATGAAGGGATTATTCAAGGATAGGAAAGCGAGAAGAAAGTTAGTGAGAATGGATTAAGGACGGAATTGTTGTTCTACCCTGTTATTGGGTATGTCTGTTGAAATATATTGCTTATTATTGAAAGGACTAGAACAATGAATTAATGTAGCAATGAACTAACCTTTGAATTCCTGGACATTTATCGAGGAGAGCCTGAAATATGGAATCCAAAACAGCGATTACACAAGTACTATGATATATTGTGATATTATAATTGTATGCACTTAATAAACAAAAGATCGGTGCAGATGTAACTTTCACGTCTGCCACTATGAAACTAAACTAGTCCGACAATTTAGTAGACAAGACACGTTACCAACTGAGCTAAGTTGAGGGCCCCAATTTCGTTTCCTGGCATGACAGAAAAGTTTATCATTTGTGAAATGTGGGATTCCCCTTTCATAGTGATGAATTGACGGTTGGGGGTTGGATTTTATGTAAGTTCTAGATTTTAGTTAGTTTATAAGTTGTGTACTGATATAATCTGTCGGTTCAAAAAGTGAACTTTGATTACCTAAAATAAATGAAACTAAACTAAAAAAGAACTCGAATGAAGAAGGATTTGTGAACGGGTTAGCATTCGGTTTCATTCGTGAGGCTGGAATTCAGCAGAACATTCAGAGAGAGAGATATTCGGGCGAATATGTAAAGGAGACAATGAAATTAGAACCCATTTCTAAGTGTGAGCCTCGCGGTGCTATTAATTGAACGGTCTGGCTATAGCCTCTCATGGCACTTATCTGAGAACATCCCCTCCTCCTTTCAACCCCTCCCCCTATCAACCCCTCTGTAAGTACTGAGTGCCCTGTGAGTAATGATCTATGCTGTCTCCCCTGGCGTGACAGTACGCTATACTAGAGTTTCTATTGGCGCAACAACGCTGTTGTTATTGATCTACAGGAGCACTAGGTTCGATTCTAGGCTTCGGCTGACCATTTTAATCTTAGGGCTTGGATGGATTATTATTGAAAAAAAAAATATATATATATATATAACGAGTTTATATATATTAAACTAATATATATATATATAAACGAGTGTTTATTTACACAAATTGCTTTATTTGCGACTAAACTTAACCTAACTTTAACAGTGCAACTAATTTTATAAATACTCGTTATATATATGTAATGAGTGTTTATAAAAATTAGTTGCACTGTTATTATTATTATTATCATTATTAGCACCGCATCTTACTACCCGTTCGGGTTATACGCACTTACGCTAATGTGTAATGGTAGGGTGATTGTGAGATGAAATGGAGGACCTACAGTTTAACGTGGGATCCGAACCACGGTGGAGGCCTGACATTCCCCACATTCACAAGTTGTGGTTAATATACGTCTTGTTAGAGGTGAAGGAAGGGTTTGGTAATCAGATAAATCTGTACCGGAACCGAGGATTGAACCCTGGACCCCCAACACAGAAGTCCGACACCTTACCCCTAGACCACCAGGTCACCCACTGGGTGTAAATAGGGTGATTTTTTATTATATCTTTCCTCACTCTTCCTCCATGCAAACGCGGGTATATTTCCTATGCATTCCAACTTTCTCATCTCTACCCCAACAGTGTAATCATACGTAACATCTGAACGGATATTAAGGTGCAGTTCACCCACCCACAATTTCTATCTCTCTTTACCAACTAATTGTCCCTTTTAATCTTTTTTCTTTCTTTTTATCAGCGCTTATTATTATTATTACCTGTTCAGGTCATACGCATTTATGATAAATACTATAAAGATTTAGGGAAGAGGAAGGAAGCATTTTAAATGTAATCTACCAGAATTTGCGTGTGAGGAGAGTGGGAAACCAATTAGGAAAAAAACGTCTTCAGTAGCTCTAACCGGCATTCAAACCCCGATCTCCCCGTCATCAGCGAACCACGAAAGTAACGCACCCTCGACCATTCTTCCAATGAAGAGGGTGGCTTTGTTTGTCGAATGAGGGACTTGATATTGGCGTGGACCAGTGATAATCAACCAAATGCATACAACAATCGAATCCTTACAAAATGGACGTCAATTGACATTTCAGAATGTTTAAAAATATATTTTGAGAAATTTGTGAGCGAAATTATGGGCTATAACGTCATAGATTTTAATATAGGTCTTCAATTTTGACAGTTGTTTAACTTTGATGGGAAAGTAAGGGGAACATGAGTTTGAAGGAGGTTTATTTGTCAGGCTAGGAGATTGGATGGAGGCGTCTCAGGATAGGGCTGATCGGTGAGCTACGTCCTGAATCTCCATGAACTTTCGAGTATCTTAATATAGGAGTGTAGAAAATGTGAGTGTAGGAAAGTGTTTTTTCAATTTATATATAATTTTTTTTTTTGCTCAAACAAATCAAAAAATTTATCCAGTAGAAACCTAGAATTTAATTTTCTTCTCATGTTGATATCAACAGTTGTTTAATATATATCAAGAGTATAGCGGCATTAGACGAAAAATATTTTAAATGAATAGGAAAAGTTATCATTAAATTCTAGAACATTATTGACAAATATTCAACCAAAAACTGTTGATATAATCATGGGTGATCTGGTGGTCTAGGGGTAAGGTGTCAAACTTCTGTTCTGGGGTCCGCGCTTCAATCCTCGGTCCTGGCACAGATTTAACTGATTATCAAACCCTTCCTTCACCTCTGACAAGACGTGTATTAATCACAACTTGTGAATGTGGGTAATGCCAGGCCTCCACCGTGGTTCGGATTCCACGTAAAACTGTAGGTTTTCCATTTCATCTCACAATCACCCTACCATTACACATAAGTGTGTATAAACCGCACGGGTAGCAAGACGTAGTACTACTACTACTACTACTACTATTATTATTATTAATAATAATAATAATAGTACTACTACTACTACTACTACTATTATTATTATTATTATTAATAATAATGTTGATATCATATAAAGGAAATTAAGCTCTATGTTTGTTTTACCTGAGTAATATCTTATTAATTCGTAAAAAAAAAGTGTTGATATAAATACTGCAAAAAAAAACCCACCGCGATTCTCTGTCATTCCTTGTTCTCTCAACCTTAAGCCATCTATTTAGTAAGTTAGTAAGATATTGTAAATGTTGACTCTATTTTTTGTGCCTCACGTCTTACCAATCAAGGCTATTTTCATATCAACACTAATGTGGTAGGGACAGAGACGGTATAATTAAGAGAAAATGTACCCACCTTTCTTAGTGGAGGTATAGTTGAAAACCATTTTGATAATAAAAAAAGAAGGTAAAAATCAGTGCACCCGTTCAATATTTTAGTCCTGAACTTCCTTTTACTTGAAAATCAGTCCAGATGAAAACGACGCCTTGACCAACGAGCCCACTGATGCGTGATATTTCCATGTTCAGATCCACTATTTTTCCTCTCTGCTCTATCTTCCTCATGATTGCTTCGTAAGATTCAAGAACAACATAATTATGAACCGGAAGAACTAAGGGAGGGTACGTCAACATAGTTTCCTTTCTCTTCCCCCCTATCTATCTTCTCCTCTCCCTCCCCCTTCTAAATATTAACCTCGCTTGCATTTACAGTTTTGCTTGTTCCCAATGTTTACTCTTCTGTCTCTTCAACAATCAAGACTTAAAAGTTGTTTGTAAACAATTATCCGGAATCCAGAAATCCACAGGAGGTTAGTTTCCTCGATGTTTCATTTATTATTTTATTACTGAAGTGGAATCAATTATTTCCCGGAAGGGGGGGAAATGTGTGTTTAGTTATGAAATAAGTATCGGAAAGGGGGGAAAGAGGGGGAGGTGTTTTTAGAGTCCGCTCTAACCTCGTACTTAGAATAACAATAACCGTTTCAATCTCTACATTATATACACCTTCATCTGTTTTATCTCGTTTACGAGGGAGTTTATATTTAGAGGATGTAAAATAGATATTGGTGGGTAATTGTTTCAACTGACGATTCTCATAGCCATATCATTATGGAAGCAGACTACAGTGGCCCCATGGCTTTTTGTGCTGACTGACAGCTCACAGCTGACAACTGACAGTCAACATTTAGGTATATACCTACATTTTGACTGTCAGAAGTGACAGTTGCTAAACACATGTTGTTGCAGATCATATGGCTCGGCGTAGGGATACGTAATATGATCTGGTAGCTTTTTAAAGCTGTCAACTGTCAGCTGTGAGCTGTCAGTCAGCACCAAAGAAGCCATGGGGCTACTATACGCTTCATCGATGGGATGCCGTCAACTATCCGTCAATGCCCATCGACGTAACTCTTTTGAAAGCTCTCTGGAGACGATCAATTTATAAGTCTATTAGGGCCGTGTACTATAAGTTTAATTACTCATGCATGCAGTTGTGTGATTCTATGTTTTAACCCGGAATCATTGAATTTATCAACGAATCTATATCGTCGGGTAAGATTTTTGACGTGAATACGTCTTTAAATTTGTTATCATACGGGGGCAATCCAAAAAACCTAATGATAACAAAATCGGGGGATACAGTTTGGCGTTGTAGTTTCGAATCTATCCTCTACATATAAAATTAAATTATACCACTGGATAGCTAAAGGATCAAAGAATGCATTACGATACGCGAGAACAGTGACGCATCGCGCGCGGTGGAGGGGGAAGCGCCGCCATTTTGAGGTTATTTTGCTGCGTATCGAGATTTGCAATTAGTATAACTTTTGACTCGGAGAAGTTACGATGTTCGTTTGAGTTTTAATCGTCAGCTGTCGTCAAAGCGCCGCCATTTTGAGGTTATTTTGCTGCATATCGAGATTTGCAATTAGTATAACTTTTGACTCGGAGAAGTTACGATGTTCGTTTGAGTTTTAATCGTCAGTTGTCGTCAAAATCTATCGAATGTATATAAAAAATTAGTTTAAATTAGTGACAGTGAATATAATAAGGTGTTAGAATTTAAAAAATATTATCAAAAACCCGTTACATAAGCGTATTCATGCACAACACATGGCCGTGTTCATGACACAGCCACACCCAATTTTTTTTATACATGAAGTCATGATAAGTAAATGCACTTTGTGTCAGTCCTTGCTTTTCTCACTCCACAGTGGATATAAAACAAAGACAGAAAACACTGTCCGTATTTATTAAGATCATGAGATTTTTTTAATTCTTAAATGAAATACTGAATTTAATTTGTATTGATTAAATGCCGCATAGTAGTTCAATAAGTAAACACACGGTAAAGTTTTGATAAATTAGAAACAGTCTTTTCGACAATTATGATATTTCTCTTTGGATTTTAAGTTCTATCAAATCCTATAATTTTGCTTTACATTTTGACTAAATAGTTCTCCTTGGTGACCCTGAATAGAAAGGATATTCACCGGATTTTAAATATCTGGATATCACTACTATTCTATAGGGGGTATTAGCATAGGAGAAATATATGGGAAAACCTTTAATCTACAAAATAAAATAAAAACTGCATAACAATCTGTTAACATACATACCGACACTTTGTTTTTATAAGTAGTACAGATTATAAGCATAACAACTTTAGAATGTTAAAATTATAAGATTGAATCAAAACTAAACCATCTAACTATTGTAAAACAAATCCAACTTTTGAAAGTATGTGTGACTCAACAAAGACATCCATGTCTACCTTTAACTTTACTATTGGCTTGATTAAAATGTGTACAGCCGGCGGTGACACAAACCATGCTAATCGAAGCGTATTTCTCATGTTTCAGGTGAGAACCAGTTTGTCAACATAACAACTCGTTAAAACTTCTCCTTTCAACAAAGTCCATGTTCGGTAAGTACCAAAGTCTGTGGAAGTTGCCGCAAGACAAAAAGGAAGTTCATTACCGTTAGTTTCAGATAATCAACGCTCATTCAACATAGCGGGTGTTGACTTTTTTTAACGCCATGGATTTAGGAACAGACAGAGACAATATCTTTCTCCATCTTGAAATAGTAAAAACTATTATCCTTATTATTAGTGTTAGCTTTTTAAATGTCCTCTTTTTTTTTTTAGAATGACAAACAAAAATTAAGGGGGGATAGAAGGGAATTTTAAATGAGGGAAAACGCTTTTACAATTTTTTTTTATAACAATACACTCTTTTGACCCGAATAAAGGAAATAATTTGTCATAAGATACGTTTAGGTTATACTTTTCTACAAATATTTATCTCAATAGTTTTTAAATATCTTTCACGAGCATAGCAGAATTTGAACGGAAATTTTTAAATCGAGANGAAATAATTTGTCATAAGATACGTTTAGGTTATACTTTTCTACAAATATTTATCTCAATAGTTTTTAAATATCTTTCACGAGCATAGCAGAATTTGAACAGAAATTTTTTTAATCGAGAAAAAGACAATTTTTAAACCTCACTTTTTTTTTTTGCGCCACGTCTCACTATTTGTATGCATATGTATTAATTACGCTGATGTGTTAGGTATGCGTAAGGCGTAATTTAGAGGAAGTTGTACCCACAATTGCGTGGAGGGAGATTGAAAATCCATTTACGAATAAACCCCTACTGGATTCTATTATCGAAACCCGGTGTAATATTCAGGGGTGTGCGTGGTTTTGAAATGTCAAGAGTCCAAGGTCAAATCTCCTTCTATTCAACCTCAGCTCTGACAATAGCCTTCAAAACTTTGAAACATTTCCAAGAAAAAAAGAAAACACCTATATCTTCAGAACATATCTGTAGTCTCCTAGTAGATATAACATATTTTAACATTTAGTTATTTTTCTTACAGTTACCAAACACTATTTTAACACCAATTAATGATCAAATTACAATCTTAACGTAGTTGTAGCTACATTTTGATCTATGTCAACATTCAATAATATAGGGTGTTGGTGACCTGGTGGTCTAGGGGGTAAGGTGTCAGACTTCTGTGCTGGGGGTTCGGGGTTCAATCCTCGGTCCCAGAACAGATTTATCTGATTACCAAACCCTTCCTTCACCTCTAACAAGACATCTTGTGAATGTGGGGAATGTCAGGCCTCACACCGTGGTTCGGATTCCACGTTAAACTGTAGGTCCT
>CABFOV010005075.1:27818-46028 GCA_902141375.1 Timema poppense
AAACTGTAGGTCCTCCATTTCATCTCACAATCACCCTACCATTACACATTAGCGTAAGTGCGTATAGCCCGAACGGGTAGTAAGACGCGGTGCTAATAATAATAATATCGGGTGCTTTGTATTTTCTCTAAATATTTCTATTTACTTATGTATGCGCTTAAAGGATAATATAAACATTAAATAAATTCTTTGTGACAGCAAAAACACTCTCTTCATCTTCTGCTTCCACTTTGCTACGTTTTAAATTTGCTTTGCATGTTTCAAATTTCTCCATTACTTAGTTTCATATTTAAAAAGTTACCTTTTGACACCCCCAGTAATTTAAAAATCTAAAATTATATTTTAATCTTCACAGCTACATCAATTCAAAGCTAACTGAAACAGTCATGAACGTTCGACAAAGCGATATTTTTTTTTGGTCACGCCCCTTTATTTTCATTTTATGGCAACTGTCCTACTACACGTTTGATTTATATGTTTATATACTAATTAAACTTATGGTTTTAGGTTTTATAAAGGTTATATTAATATGAAGTGTAACCCCGTTTGCGTGAGAAAAGAGTGGAAAACTAATTTGTAAGAAAATCACCCTCACTACATCCAACCGAGATTCGAACCTCCATAACCCCGTCATCGGCAGTCTATTCTATCACGAGAGAGATGCCTTGGACCATGCGGCCACAGACGCGGGGGTCACGACTAATTAACGAGGTGAGTTACCGTTAATGTCAAGGAGTCATGGCAGAGTTTACATCTTAGCAAGCTTATTGATTAACTTAATTTAAGAGCCAGTTTATATTTGAAGAAAAGCGTGCCTTTTCCTAGGCTTGAAAGGACTCTCTTGAAGAATGAGTTTTTAAATAGAAACTAACTACACCATCGATCAAAAGACAACCTGATTGATGACATCGATGCGTATCCCTGTTCCACATGATGTTGTACATAGCATCCTTTTAGTCACTAGCCTGTTGTAAATAATATTATGCAAACAAGACACAGGGATTACAGAGGATCTTTGAAAAATTAACTTTTGGAATAAAATACTTGTGAATTGCCCGAAAAACTTTTTAAAATAAATAGAAACGGTTGTCATTACATTCCAGGATAAACTCGACAAATATTCAACAACTGTTGTGCTCGTCATGTGACGAATATTAAACTTTTTGTTTATACTGTCGATTGAAATGATTTATTTTGACCAAAAATGTTTTGAAATAAAAACTGCAAAAAATACTGCACTTAACTCTTGTTACCTACTCTCTCACAGTAAGGATAATGGAGGCGTGCAATCTGGGGTGAGTTGGTCATGTGGCGTGTATGTGTAATTACAGGAGTTTGTTTAACAATTAGTTTGGAAATATGAATAAACAAAACCCCTTAATTGGCCGAGAAGTAAATGGAAGGATGACGAGAAAATTGTTTTGAAGGAGGTCGGGTGACTTGAGGTTGAATGGCGAGTTTATTTTCAGGTGGCCTTGAACTTCCGGGTTTCTTAAGGCCAGAGAGTTAGTCAATTAGCTGGTAAGTTCTATAAACTATCATAAGCATTTATTAGAGCAGGAACAAGGTATAAATAATAATAATAATCTGATGGAAAGGTCAAAACTTCTTCATCAAAAGCAGATGATTCCCGGTATTGTACAATATGTGAGCTAGAAGTTATTCTATAGTTGGTGGGTTAGAAATGTAAATACTGGATTCACGTGGACTGTTATAATATAAAACCGACCAATTTAAATATAGTTAAAATGACTATATATATATTTTTTTTCCAAATTTACAAAACACTATATACCTAGGTTTTTATAACAATTCAAAAATTAATATTAAACAATAAAAAAAATACTGGTTAAATTTATGGAGATAACGGTTCAATACAATAAATTTACTTTATAAATTGGACGAATAACATATTTAGATAAAAATACTAAAAACTCGTATAATGTACTACACTGGATATCATCACTGAGGGAACGTCATGGTTAATATTGGGAAACAGCGTTGTCATTTTCTCGTTTTCATGTTATCAATCTCCCCTGAAATATAATATAAGTTTCGCAACGCTGGTTTGTCAAGGCAGCCAGTAACTCCTTATTACCCCAACACACCACCTACAGACATATCTGAGATAGAGGGGCGATTTGACAACAGTTAACTGAGAGAGAGCGGATATAAAACTTTTCTCCATAGACCTGCAGTTCACTTAGCAATGATATTGGTGTATATAACTCGCATGGGAATGTGTCGTCGTGTATACCTGACCAATGTATACTCTACCGAGTGATTATAACATGTCACAGGTAAAGTTTGAATTACAAGTAGTTCTGATTAACCTGGCAACACTCCACTCCATGTTACTGCCCAAAAAGTTATCAAATTATTGTCTGCTTGATCTTTTTTTTAGACACATTATTACCACCATCTAGCCACATATATAAAAAAATAAAGATATCAACTTCCACGTATTCATACTTCAAGTCATGTGATCTGCAGCTCTAAAGTTGTTTTTTATATATTTCTGCTATTTATAAAATAGCATTAAGATTATAGTAAAATGTTATCAATATTGACAGCAAAAAGATATATTTGTATTTTCTAAAAGTTTAATATATAATGAAATAAAGTTTTTTATATGGCTATAACACACTTTTTTTTTAACACCGTGTCTTACTACCCCGGCTAATGCGAGAGTAGCGCGTTAGACCATGCGGCGGGTATCATACACATAATTTAAAAGTAATGCTAATACCAGTTTCACAAGAATAGGTGATCGATTGACGCAATATTGCTGCGAGTCATTTATAAGTTGGAATAACACTACCATAGTATTTATAAAGCATACGTCAAGTGATTCCAATATTTATTGTGTCGATATTATTACAAAGTTATAACTTGTCTTTATTTTAAAGCTATCTCTTTTAGATATATTTATTCAATATTCATTTATACATATATAAAATAAAGCGTTTATAATTATTTAAATAAATGGTACGGAACTCCGCACGGACTTTCTCGCTCTATTGTTTTAATATGGAGATATTTACCCAAAACTCGTAATATATGTGAAACTAAATAATATACACTAGCAAACCAAAGCATAAATTGCACTATACTAATGTAAAACTTTTTTAGTCCCAGTTTTAAATGTTTTGCTTAAAAAATTAATAGACTCATTTGTATGTTTGGACCGATAAAAAATATCAATATTGGATTCACAAGGCTCAACACTTCATATTAAAATTTCAACATCCAGTTAAAATTTTCTATATTTTATTAGGTTTTGCAAATCTTCAAGACATCACCTTGCTATTAAATTTCTCATTATAAATTTTGGCCAATAAAAAATGTAAATATGGACTATTGAGTCTAAAATGAAAATAGATCATTGTTGTACAAACATTTCTCCTAAGAGGTTTAAGGAAAAACAGCATACACTTTTAGATACTTACTTATATTTAATTACTCTATGGCATTGGAGAATTATTGCGTTAAAACTTAAGTGGTATTTCTTTACAACTAAAGCTAACAAAATTGTATTAATATATTTTCCAAAAACTGTTAGTTTTATAAAAATGTATTTCATATATTTCTTTAAATAATATTACAATTTTGCAATGAAAAGTTAATTAGTATCTCAAATAGTTGCGGAGATACGCAAATTTTTGCTTCTGTAAAGTATCCTAACATTCATTTTTATGGTAAAATGAAAACAGCCAGTTTATTTATAATCTTAATCAACACTCAGATACGAATTTTAATGAAAATAGTCAGTCGATTTTGGGAAAACCGACTTTTTCTCTTTTTGCCCTTCAGTAAACTACCCTTAATTCTAAGGTTAGATATCCAATTCCAAAAATCCCTTGGGGCAAACCTATTAAAACCCTGGATACTAAGGTTTAACCTGATCGGTAAAATAGTTTAGGCTCTAGTCGGAGGTACAGACAGACGGAAATTAAAAAACTACCTCTTTGGATTCGGGGGGTCATGAAACGTAGAGATTCATTAAACTCTCGAGTTCAATTTTTTTTGACGATCACAATACTTTCTCTACCTGTAAGATAGAGAGAAAGTAAAAATAGTGGAGACAGTATACTTGCACTTAATATATAGTAGATACACACCGAAATGTTTAATTTGACTAACAACGTGACTTAAAACAATAAAGCGTCTGTCTTTTTTTTTAAATCTTAAATCAACCTTAACTGGAGAATTCTTTACTAAACTACTACTGCTACTATTATTATTATTATTATTATTATTATTATTATCATTAGTAATAGTAGTAGTAGTAGTAGTAGAAGTAGTAGTAGTAGTAGTAGTAGTAGTAATGGTGTCTGTTGCTGTGGTTATTTTTAATTATTTTTTATTTTACCGCATCTTACTACTACCCATCTAGGCTCTTCACATTGGATTACATTATTGGAGTTTGCACAATTTAGGTTGAATTTAAGGGTAATGTATCTGATTTTGTGAGGAGGAAGAGTGATAAAACCATTTGGGAAAATAAAGCTTCCATCAGCTGACCCGATTTAGATTCAAATGGAATAAAAGATCAGTCGCCAGTGAGTGACCTAACGAATGAGAGCAATCTAACCACGTGATAGATCAATTCTAATTCTTATTAATGTATCCATTGGACATTTATTTAACTATTTCACACACACACACATATATATATATATATATATCGTAAAATTTAGAGATACTGGCTTCATATCAACAGGTCTCGGGTTTGATCCCTGGGATTTCAAGATATTCTGTGAAGCAGGGGGTCTGAAACGGAGTCAAATCAGCCTCGCGAGGACAAATGAGGAGCTACTTGAATGAAAAAGTAGCGGCTCTGGTCTAGAAAACAGAGTTTAATGGCTGTAGGGTTTGTCCTGCTGACCAAATGATCGTGCCAACCTATGCGAATATAGGCTATCTCACCCAACAGACGGCTGACACTAGGTCGGTATGGCTTGAATACGGGCTAACGCCAAAGAGTGTGTTTTTTTTTTGTTTGTTTTTTTGCGGCAAAAAAAAGTTGTACTTCCTACATAAAGGCTTGTTCAGATTTTCGGCTAATAAATTATACGGTTTGTAGGGGCTTATAAAACAAATATTTTCATGAAATTAATTTGGTGCTCAGTGATTTCAAATTGGGGTGCTATGAGACGTTTTTTAATAGTTTTGGTAACTCTTAAAAACATTTAAAAAAAAATTCAAATCGGACTGTATTTTATATAAACCTATGACATATATTCCTATGAATGTATATAATATATAAATGTTATTTGTTTTACTCTGAACAATTTATTTCAATTTCTGACGGACATTTTTGTCGATAGAACCAGCGCTCGTATTTAAGGCTTGAGATTTATCTTCTTCGATTCCTAAAGACACGCCCCCTTCTGTCTGTCTGTCTCTCTCTCTCCCTGTGTCATGATCCGCATTTTATCGCATGTTTTACAGCTTGTAAGCTAAGTTATCTTCCCCTCCTCCAAGTCTCGACCATCGAATGTGTCTGAGATTCGGTTACAGAGACTCATTCGTGTCTGGGTCTGTAAGTGGCTGTCCAGTTTTATGTCCGTCCACAGCATCTCGTCCTGATACAGGGAAGATTCAGCAAGTGTCACCGGCCCAAGGGTGACTTATAACATCCCCCTCCCCCCTCCCCCTCCTCCGAGGTTCCCCACAAGATGGATAAGAAAGAACTTTACTTAGTACTTGAGGTGCAAGTTAGCTTGATCCCTGGAGAAGAGAAGNCTCCGAGGTTCCCCACAAGATGGATAAGAAAGAACTTTACTTAGTACTTGAGGTGCAAGTTAGCTTGATCCCTGGAGAAGAGAAGTATCACATCTATGGATCATGTTAATTTAACCCGCTTCAATATTCGATTGGTCTAAAGACGTTTCTCTCTCAATAGACTAGACTGCCGATGACGGGGAGATCGAGGTTTGAATCCCAATCGGATGTACTTAAGGTGTTTTTTTTCTCTAGATTGTTTTTCCCCTCTCAAACCACGCAAATATGGGTAAAAAAATTAAATCCAACCTCCATCATCCCCAACACGTTATTACTACATACTCGTATAGCCCAGATGATTATTAAAACGCGGTTCTAAAAAAAATCACCAAACATTGACCCACATCGGTGGGCACGTGGTCTATACGTCTGGTTCATCTAATTTTATTTGGAATGTATGATAAGGTTATGCTTTGAATCCCGGTTTGGTATACTGAGGGTATTTTTTTTTCTCTAAATGGTTTCCCACTAAATACTCACACCCCATGTAAATGATGGATACATTTCCTACAAATTTTGCTCTCCTCATCCCAACCCCGTTAGCTTAGTTGATTGCGGATAGCCTGAGAATGTATTAAGACGTGGTACCAAAGATAAATTCAAAATAAAACCCATTTGCAGCTTAAAACTAGTCTTACCAAGGCCAGAATATGTGATAATAAGCCCACGATCTTAGTCAGTAATTGGGATATTTGTGTAATATTATTAGCTCATTCACCAGTCATTCAAACATATCACACATTTTAATATAAAAATATTATGAAATTTAAGCAATATTAATGTTTTCAAGTTCCTAATAAAAACCTTAATATATGTTTTCAAACAAAGTAAACAAGAGAAGTAATATATAGCTTACATATATATTATGCTTATCACTTATCAGTACGTTTTTCATTTTGTCAGTACGTATTACTACCCATATATATTATAAGCATATTTACTACTTACGGCAGTGTGCTATGATTTAGAGAGGCTTAATTCAGAGTAAATGTAACCGAATTCAAGGTAGAGGTAAAGTGGAGAACCATTTATGAAAAACTACCCTCAGTACTCCTGACCAAGATTATAGCTTTGGTTTCCCCGCCATTGGTTGTTCGGTCTATTGCGAGTGTGACGCCTTATATCATGCGACCCCTGAATCGAGTACTAATAAATATTACTATTTTTGTGAGCTCCCCTAGATCATTGGTATTCAACCTTGGGTACGTGAAGACATCTTAAAGGGTGCGCAAATGTAAATATGTACATTATTTAGTGATACTCACTTAATGATAAGGAGCAAATTTAGGGATAGATAAAAGATACATGGGTGTTATAAAATGTGATATGATACGCCATTTCCTATTTTATATGTAGATTATAAAATATATATAGCTTGCATTATGCACTAACAATTTTGGGGAGTAGTACAAATTTGAAGATAAATTATATCTGGAGGTACGCGAACAAAAAAAATGTTGAAAATACCATTTACCTATAACACAAGACTACAAGCGTAGGATCAAGATATCTTGAGCCGTCAGTATCTTTAGGATATATATTGTGCTCTGTCCAAGATGAATGGGGTTACTCTGGCGGAGATAGTCTCCGGAGAAAGTTGCTTGCCTTTCTCCCGGGAGAAATGGCGGGTTAAAGGCACGTATCGGAGTCGGATCACGGTGACTTTAAGTCCGACTCAGCTGTCCGCCGATGCAGGAGATTGTGGATGGTTTTTTTTGAAATTATTCATGTCATGAAACCACGGGATTTATTCCCCCGACTGAAGTCGTACGATGTTTTATATGCATGTGGCTTGCATTTTCTGTGTGACACTTTGGTTTTTACAACAGTAACAAATGTTGAAGCAGGACTTTGTTGTTTTTATATATTATGTGGCTCGTATAAAATGTGTTATGTCACTGACCAGTAAATGTAATAAATCCACGACATTTTATCTGGTTAAAAGTAAATGTGTGTATAGCAAATGTATGTAAAATATACTTCCAAACTCGCAAAAGAAAGATTTTTTTTGGTCTTCATGTATTTGCCAAGTTTCTTATTGTTTAAAAAACACTTATTTAATAAAATCGAGACTCAATTCGGTGGCCGCACGGTACAAGGGGTCATCCTCATGTTAGAATAGACCACCGATTAGGGTGGTTCTTTACAAGATGGTTTCCCACTCTCCCTCCAGATGAATTCGTGTACACTTCTTCTAAATTCAACCTTCCTCATTTCTAGTTCGTTAGAGTAATTAGTACATATGTGTATAATCTGAACATGGAGTAAGACGTGGCGCTAAAAACGTATGTAAAGTGTAAGCTTTCATGATCCACCTCGGTTATGAATGGTATAAGTAGTGGGGTGAGACCTTTTGGCAATGGAAAACCGCATATCACTTCACGAATTCCTCATAAGCACATCTCATGTATAGTCAATTTTACCAACATATGATAACTATTCAACCAAAAAGAGATTGATGGATTGGTTAGAGCTGTTAATTTTCTAACATCATGCTTTAAAAATACTACTTTTATTAATTTTACTTAATTAAAATACACACCATTTGAGAATACCTTTTTCTTCTTTCTTCTTAATTGTACTACTTTGTCCTGTTCCATTCCAAGGGCTCTAAATACTATCCTTCCATCCTCTAGGTCCTCTACTCTCTGGAGGTTTTTCGTCTCTTGATATTTTGAGAATGTATAAATTTTAAAATATGAAGATTCATAATTGACTAAATATGAGGAAAGGCCTCATTGAACAACTCAAAAAAAAGGTTGCAAGATCTCCATCCTTGGTGTAAATCTTCATTGACGTAATATACTTGGTTCTTGATGAAGGGGAGATCATAGCTCAAATTATAGACGGGTGTACTGAGGGTGATTTTTTTACTAAATGGCTTTCCACTCTCACACAAAAATTCGGGTACACTTAATCTAATTTCAACTTTCCTAGTACCTAACACAATTAGCGTAGTTAGTTCATATGCTTAGAGCATGGCTGGGTAGTGGGACACAATGACAAAAATAATTATAGCGGAACATAGCGTGTTAATTAAAACTCATACTCAAAGTTTAATAAAAACAAAAAACACAAACCGCTTCTGTGGCCTCGCGTTCTAGCGTGCTACTCTCGCAGTAGAATAGACTGCCGATGATGGGGGATCAGTGTTCGAATCTCAGTCAAGTATTCTAATGTACTGAGGGTGGTTTTCCAAATTATATATATATTTAGCACCGCGTCTTACTACCCGTTCGGGTTATACGCTTTAAGTACTAATTGCTCTAGTGGATTAGAAATTGGGAAGGTTGAATTAGAGGAAGTTAACCCGCAATTGCGTGGAGAAAGAGTGGAAAAGCATTTAGTTAAAGCCACCCCCAGTTCACCCGACCGAGATTCGAAACTCGATCTCCCCATCCTCAGCAGTAGAGCTCAACACGACAAGCGTGTTAGCCAACTACGCCACAGAGGCGGGTGTTTTCCAAATTGGTTTTCTACTTTACCTCTACGCAAATAAGGGTACCCTTCCTATAAATATAACCTTACTCATCCCTAAAAACCATTAGCGTACAACCCACGGTGCTAAAATAAAACAAACATAAACAATAATACAAAACAAACGTATTTAAAAGCAAAACAAGTTAAGCTCTTTGTTTACTAAATCACACATGTGTGAGTTTCTGTATTGCCTAAAGTGCTTTTTCTGCGCAAAGCTGTGTGGGCTTGTTTACGTAGGGTTTGTGTGTATGTTGCATATTATTTTATTTGTGATGATTAAATATTTAATTTAAGAAACCTTATTTATACTAATAATTATTAGTATTCAATTAGTGCATACAATTATTTTTAATTTTTAAAATTTGATAAAACAATATTCAAGACTGTTGATGATCTCTGAGATAAATATTTATTTATTCACTCACTCTTTTTTTTAATGTTATAGTTATTTTATTATAAAATATATTTTTCCCTTCAAGATTTTTAATAATTAATTTCTAAAGAAAGTGCTCAATATTACTATGGCTGTATATAAATTAGTTTGAAAACTATGATCACAATAATATAGTGAATCATTGTATAGTTCTCAATTAGGTTGAACTTTTCAACATCCCATCCCCAACTTGATGAGACAGAACTACTGAGCTGTTAAATCCCCTTTTATATATATTTGGTCTACTACACACCCAATTAGGTGGTGATAGAATGTTGGTGCATTTATTTAGAGAGTAAAATCTGCTAGTGCAGTTTCATAAAGACTTGTTCACCTTGGAAACTACACACATCCCATACTTGGTTGAAACAATTTACTTGTACAGTCCCATCAAGGATTGCTTACCTTGGAAAATACCCACAGCCTATACTTGAATGAAACAATTTACTTCTACAGTCCTGTCAATTATTGATTACCTTGGAAACTACCCACAGTCCATACTTGGTTGAAACAATTTACTAGTACAGTCCCATCAAGTATTGCTTACCTTGGAAACTACCCAAAGCCCATACTTGGTTGAAACAATTTACTTGTACAGTCCCATCAAGACTTGATTACCTTGGAAACTACCCACAGCCCATACTTGGTTGAAACAATTTACTTGTACAGTCCCATCAAGACTTGATTACATTGGAAACTACTCACATCCCATAATTGAATAAAACAATTTACTAGTACAGTCCCATCAAGGATTGCTTACCTTGGAAACTACCCACAGCCCATTTTTGAATGAAACAATTTACTTGTACAGTCCCATCAAGTATTGATTACCTTGGAAACTACCCACAGCCCATTTTTGGTTGAAACAATTTACTTGTGCAGTCCCATAAAGGATTGCTTACCTTAGAAACTACCCACAGCCCATACTTGGTTGAAACAATTTACTTGTACAGTCCCATCAAGTATTGGTTACCTTGGAAACTACCCAAAGCCCATACTTGGTTGAAACAATTTACTTGTACAGTCCCATCAAGGATTGCTTACCTTGGAAACTACCCAAAGCCCATACTTGGTTGAAACAATTTACTTGTACAGTCCCATCAAGACTTGATTACCTTGGAAACTACCCACAGACCATACTTGGTTGAAACAATTTACTTGTACAGTCCCATCAAGACTTGATTACATTGGAAACTACTCACATCCCATACTTGAATGAAACAATTTACTAGTACAGTTCCATCAAGGATTGCTTACCTTGGAAACTACCCACAGCCCATACTTGAATTAAACAATTTACTAGTACAGTCCCATCAATTATTGATTACCTTTGAAACTACCCACAACCCATACTTTGTTGAAACAATTTATTTGTACAGTCCCATCAAGGATTGCTTACCTTGAATACAGCTCATGAGTCCCCACTCTCTGAATTTATTATTAATAACTTAGTATGAAAGCCTATATATCTCACTAATAGCCTTACAGTTTTTTCGAAGATATTTTATGATTCAATTTTGAAACGACTGGCTTTCATAACTTCACCAAAAATATATTTAAATGTTGTATCTAGAGTATTCCAAATACATAGATGTTATAAAAGTTTTATTTTTTGTGTATATATATAAATATATTTTTTTAAACCCACCATTATGTTATGTGCGTTCAATTTAGTGCCATTGAATATATTTTCATGATGTGTATAAAGGGAAATTAAGCTTTGAGCCAATTTATTTTGTGAGATTTTTTTTATCAAGGGTATTTATTTTACCAAAACAATCTATACTAGATAAATAAATACAATGAGTTGACGTTTCTAATATAAATTTACTTTATTTAGTTAAATTTTTGCGTATTTAAGGTGTGATAAATTGGAATTCGAGTTTAGGCCAGTAATTTTCTAGTTTTAATAACAACCCAATAAATAAATAATGCATATAGAATATAGATACGTTTAGTTTGTGTATCTAAACATAACAATTGCAACAGATTTTGAGTATTGGTCATGGAAAAAAAAATTGATGATAGCTTTTACTCTTCATTTAAAAAGTTTCAAATCAATTACCACTATGTTTATGACATAATTAACAAGTTTGAGATCATTAAGTTTATAAAACGAATTTAAACTTATCTATTAAAGCTCTATTTAAGTTATTATGAACCAAAAATTATGTTTTGTTTATCAAACAAATACATAAATATGAGCCTTAATTAGCTCTTTCTTTCATTTTATTATATATTTTTTTTATGACAAATCTGTTAAATTCTTAGACACACAATAAATACGTTCCCTGAACTATTAAAGTTGTGTCTACAAAATATAAATGTTTACAATTTGATCATACACATATTAGTGGTCACGTCGACCAAAGAATCAATCTTGTATTTTCTAGTTAGCTGTGATAGTGATATCAAGCTTCGAATCCTGGTGGCTACAATGGAGTGATATTTACTAATTAGTTTTTCTCTCTCTCTCTTTCATGGAATTGCGGGTGAAATTCCTCATTACTTATTTGGATATTATGGACAGACAGAAGTATAAAATAAAAATAAAAAGTTTTATCGAGATAACTGAATTTCACAGTTAAAATTATCGTTCTATTTATTTATTAATAGTCATAAGAGGTTTTTTTTTATTAAAGCCATGGGGCTAGTTATATATTTACTAACACACACTGAAAATTAGTAGACATTAAAAGTGGACCTTTCCGAACGTGTTTTAATGGCACTAGGTAAATTTATTAAATTACTGACCTGAAATTATAATGATTTTAATTATCAAAACCTAGAAATTTGATTTTTTTTATATTATATAATATTAACAATACGAATCTTTTTACTGACCATTGAAAAGTACTATATTAAAAACTAACATCAACTTATATTTTTAATTATATAAATACTATATAAGGTCAAAAAATATAATTTTTTTTTACAAGTTTTATCAATTTAAAATAAAAATCATTAGTTTTTTTTGACAAGTAATTTATAAATATTTATTTACTCTCAAGGTACTCCCAAAGTTATTACGTTTTTCTTATATATAATTTGTATTGGTTTTTAGATTAAATATTTTGTCACCTCTTTCATTGTATTATATTTATTTCAATTTCACCTTAAATTATTCTTCCAAGAAATTCTTTATTCAGCGTCGACTAGCGACATTTATTTTTATATACAAGAAGCTCGAGTATATTTACGACGAAAATCCGAAAGGGAGGCCTTCCACCGTTGTTTGGATCGATAGCTTATCGGTACCTACTCCACCCCACTCTCCCCCTTTACTAATTTAGTTAACATAGAAGGTAAGTGGTGGTGGGTGGGGTGGTGAGGAGGGGAGGGGGGAGAGTAGCTGCACGCTTAAACACACGATAGCAGTGGTAAATAATTAGCCAGTGCCTGTTGTACAGTCTGTTTCAGAACAAAATATAGGTCATCACTGACTTTATGGTTGATTCTGTAAATTGGTTATTGGATTATATCTTACTGTCATTTAAGTGGTAGGAATGAAAGTAAAAAGAGTACCCTTAATAAAATGGAAAAAGGGATTGTTAAGTCACTGTTAAAATATAATTTGAGAAGCCTTAAGTTCCTCCCCTCCTTGCCCTTACCTAATGTACAGTACCTTCATGGGATTTATGATTTAACCCTAACTTCAAGGGCAACCAATTGTAACGCGAGTCTGAAGACTTAGACTGTCCCGACCATATGTGTGAGTCTAAGTAAAGAAATTCCTGATTATATAACATAATAGCAAGTTTATTTCTATTCTGGAGACCTTGGTAAAACTTAAAAGAACAATAATATTTAAAGTTGGTAATTTAGTTGTTTCATAATAAATAACAAGATTTGTGATTTTTTTTTTAAATACGGAAAATAACTTTGAAATATATTTGTCAAATATTTTGTATTTGTTTAATAATTAACTTATTTAAATAAATGCATAAAACTTGCTTCATTAAAACTTAAAATTGTATTTATTTAATGAAACATAATATTTACACGTGCCTTTATTGTGTGTCTATTATTATATGAAAGTACCATAAATATATAAAAATATTTTAATCACATAAGAAGTAGCTATTACAAAATAATATTTACTGTAAATTTATATAAGCTGCACCTAATGCCATAATTTTCACTTAATGCATACCGAGTTAATGAAACTATGTTTATTCATACTCTACATACCCTATTGATGTTTTATACATGTAATTATCTTTTTGGTATTATCTAGATATTTAAAATAACACTTAAATGAATACCTCATTAGTATTTTAATATTATTGTTCTCAATAAGTGATATTACGAGCATAACAACGTTTGGTAGTCATTAAAGTGATCTAATTAATTATTTAATTTCCAACCAATTTCTTTGCTATTCTAGTTTAATAAACCACGTAGTTTTTTTAAACTAATAAAAGACGCATTGAATTGAGATAAATATACTTAGTATAATAATTGAATTAGTAAATGTGAAGGTTAACTTAATTTGTAAATGTTATGTGATTTCGAGTATTGTTTGCAGTTCTGACTTTCATAATATATCACTATTGTAATGTTTCTGATGTGTGTGATTACTTTATCATTTTGAAAGTTTTGATATAAATATAAATCTATTTCATATTACAATTTTAATTTTATTTTATATGTGTAAATTATAACAGAACGTCAAATTAATCAAATTACTACCAACGTTGATATCTATGCTTTACCAAAACTATATTCTTTAAATTTATAAAATATCATCAGAATCAAAAAAAATTTTACCTAAAATATTTAACAGGTAAAATAACTGGAATAAACGATTAGTGTAATATATTTATTTCATTTCGATTAAATACGTAAAAGAATATGTATAAGTTAATATTGTGAGAGTAATAATATATTAGTATAGAATTTAGTTAATTTGTTGTAAAAACTAAAACGCTTCTAATTTATTTTAATAAAATATATAATACATAATGCAAACTTAGAAGTACACTCCGTTTATTATGAGAATAAGCAGCGTTACCTTGAAAAACCACTTTACATAAAGTTATTAAGGTTCTTGTTAGTTAAAACATAGTGAAACCAAGAAAAGTTATCTCGCTATCTTTCAGAGTAAACGAAGAATATATCACAATAACAATAAAAAGGTTTGTTTTTTTTGTATTATTTATTTCCTAAACCATCTAAGTGAAAATATGTCTTTCGTACAATTTATATATTGATTTAATAAAATATTTTGTTTCATTAAAATTTCAATTTATTTCAATTAATTTCTTGTGAAAGTTAAAATGTGTTAATAATTTCACAAAAATAGCTCATATTCTAGTATGATTTTTAATATGACTGCCAAAGACAATAAAATGCATACGCTATTTATTAAAATTACAAACAAACTATCAGCAAATATAATTAATTCACTCTACTTTTCAAAACGTTTTTAAGTAAATTCCTGATGTGAAGATTATAATTATAATAGCTACACAATGAATATATCTTGTTTAAACTACTTCCACCATTTTTGTTTTGACGGAAAAACTCATTTTTAAGTTACATTTTCTTGCTTAGATTATATCAATATAGCTTTTCGCAAAACTATCTAGCTTTCTTTATCACTATAAAGGAAAATTTTCGAACTCAATATTACGATAAATCTTGACGTTTTATGTGCCCCCCAAACGCAAAAAAGGGGGTCTTAAAATGTTTGAAACTCTTTAAAATTATCTTTGACGATTTTGTTCAAAATTGATATCTGAGGGCGAGAGGAGTGAAATGAAAAATAACATTGTACACTTATTGTTAAGGGAGATTCATTTAAAGTAAGTTTATAGATGGCTAACCGTTTAAAGTTTTATCTTTAATTTTTTGAAAATATCTGTCCAACTTCCCCCCTACCCCCTCCCTTCCTTTAGAAAAAGATCATTTGAAGGTAGTTTACTAATTACTGAAATTTGAAAGATTCATCACAAACTATAATAGACTTTGATCAAATATATCATGATTGTGTTGTACTATTTATTATTTGTACTGTAACTTAACTTGTGTCACGGTTGTTTCGAGGAGTGTGTAGCACTTCAACCACCTCTCCCAAAAGGGAGGGGTGTAGACTGTCGTAGCCCTACCTAGGTATCCTGATCCCCCTATCATATCCCCATATTTTTCATTCGTCCGCGACTCTGAGCAGGTAAAGATTTGTTTACAGAAGATGGACATTGGACATATATCTATCAAACATGTCCCTGAGGGTGTCGAGAATCTTCGTTTTTACTGTTGTCTTGGGCTGTCGACATTTTCATTGTTATATTCAAGACGAGAAAATTTAAAGGGTACATGGTGAAAATCAGATTTTTATCTCGAATTGAACTAATGCTGCCATCTGTCGGACAATCATAATATCTTTCTAATGAACTTCATATCATGGTTAAAAGATAACTATTATCATATTTAAATTCAATTTAAATTAAATTAAAGGGTTTGTTGGAATTCTTTTGGGGCTTGAGATATTAAAAGTTGTTTTCCTGAAAAATGTATGAAATGTCACTTTATCCCTTTTCATCATAATTTGTTTTTTATCATAAATAATTATACTATATTTAAATCTCTAGAAATATATTAAACAGGCATACAAGCCCTTGGGCTTACCTATTGCATGACAATTTTTAAGAGCTGATGCTGTGGGTTTACTTTATTATTGACAATTATTATTATTATTAGCTGTTATGCTTTACTACTGGTCCATTCCGTTTGTCAATGGACCAATGATGGAAATATCAGGGTTTGAATCCCGGTCAGATGAGGTGTTTTCTTTTCCTAAATTGTTTTCTAATCTACCTCCACGAAAATAGGGGTGCACTTTATCTAAATTCAACAAACCTCTTCCCTAACGTAAAGCACATACATACGTTTAACCTGAATAGATAGTAAGACACGGTGATAAAAAATAACGAATTATATTAATGATGGCCATCCAATAGAACTATCTCACTTCGCCTTTGAAAACCGATATTTCAGCTGACATTATTTGCTTAGCATATCCGTATACAGAGTTGCCTATTTGATTCAGCGCACGGCGCTTTTTAGAATCTTTAAACGATTTGATACCATTTGCTTAACAAATGTGTATTTAAATTTGCCTACCCAATCTATCTCACGGCGCTTTTAAAGAGCATTCAATTAAACTGATAAAATGTTCTTAGTAGTAGACGATATAAAACATCTATTTAACGTTACTTTATGCGTTTTCATATTGAACTGGTATTACTTACGTGAGAAATTGGAATAAAACTTTGACCACTAGATATATGTCATGAATAATTTTACGTTTAAATATTGCGATGTGCTTTATGACTAATTTAATTTTTTAAACAATATAATTACTGTTTCGTTGGTAAAAAAACAAAACAATAAGTCAATACATTCCAATTCCAATTATTATGTTTCTATTTTTTTAATTTGATTTTCGGCAATGTTTATGTTTTGTTATTAAAGCGTTAGATATAATTTATATACTTTCTCCATTTTGCGTTTATTGCAGATGTTACCCAAGTAGAAGACATCACTTGTTAAAAGTTATTACCGCATTACATATTTGAGACCCAATCTTGAATTTTAAATATATGACTACAATTTGAATTTATGCTTTCTGTGGTGTCTCGGGTTTTGTTAAGCCTGAAATAATACAATGAAGAAGGGGTCAAATTTGGATTTTGGCACTGTTTAACATTACAAATAAAATGGTGAGTCTCATTTTCCAATAAAAAGGAAATTGAGGGTACTTTACATCAGCACTAATTTCCAATTTTGATCTTATCTCTGCAACAATTTGAAATAAAACAATAGATTATGAATGTAAAGATGTGGTACTGTTAAAATAAAAATATTTTATCAGAAATCTATTTTTATAAAACCAATAGTTTCCGAGTTATTGGCAAATGTATTTTTTTAATTGAGGTGTAATATATTGGGAGTTTAATGTAATGCTCTTTGGTAAACAAATATCTCACTTTTTTAAATATGTTTATGTAGATGTTTATACTATTTAATTTATGATCTTTTGCGAAACATGGCCGCTTAACTCAAGTGATGAAAATAAATTTAGGGTGCTCGAAAACAAAGTTTTTACGAATATATTTGGTCCAAAAATGTATGAAGATATTGGAGAGTGGAGGAGGCTACATAATTATGAGCTGCATACCCTATACTTATCACCGGACATTGTTAGGGTAATACAATCTCGCAGGCTACTGTGGGCAGGTCATGCAGCGCCAATGGGCGTATCTAGAACCGCGTTCAAAGTATTGAATGAAAACCCAATGGGAAAAGACAACTGGGAAGACCCAGATGCAGATGAGAGGAAAACATTTGGATAGACCTGAGAGAGATTAGGTTTTAATTAGATAGACCGGATAGAATTATGTCAAGAAAGGGATAGGTGGCGTACTTTTGTGAGTGCGGTAATAATCTTTAGAGTTACAACTGCCATAGAGTAAGTATGATATTTGTTGGAATGTGATGCTTCCCCC